>JAYJMB010088407.1:7739-19493 GCA_036873735.1 Pouteria campechiana | reverse complement strand
GTAGCTAACCATCTTTCAAAAATAGTTGCAGTTAGCATAAGAGGATTTGGAGGTATCTCATGATGGTCAATGAGTTTAATGCATGCTTGATAGTTATCATTTAATAGCTCTGGATATGGAGGAAGCTTGCCATAACGAATTGCTATAGTGTTAGCATTTGTTTGATAGTTAAAGGTGGTATGTGTCATGGAGCTAGATGTAGATCCAACTCTTTGAGTATTGCTTGTTGAGGGCCTAGAGGCTAAAACTTTGATCCTTGCAGAAGTTGAGCATTGAAAGAGGGCTCTTGGGTGGTTGAAGGAAATGGTTCAATAATCAAGAGAGCAAATGTTGTGTAAGGAGATGGTTCAACAGGAGGAGGTGTTATAGATAGAGATAATTTAGAATAAGTATGAATGGTAGAGGGAGAGTATTCAACATTTGGTGTTGTGGAAGGAACAACATTTGGCTATGGTTGGGAGAATTCATTTAGGATTTTATCGATCATTTTATCTCCATCTAGAAGAGGTTTAGGTTTGAAGGTTTTGGATGGTCCTTTCATTATTATAATACTGTCAAGATAATCTTGGTCTTCAAAATTTGAAAAAGAAAGATCAGACAAAGTGAAGGATTTATTTTCTGATTGAAGAGTGAAAGCAACTGTTTCGTTTATTAATTGTCCATATTCAATTTCTTCAAGGGTCTTTTTTAATTTTTTTGTTCTTAGGAATTGAGGAATTTTATCTTGGGAGTTTGGGATGCTAAAATTGATATGATTTAGATGAGGATCACATGACTTCTGGTGGAGTAGTTTGACTGATATTTGAAGGTGATTAAGGAATGACTGGAGATGGATGGGAAGATTTTGAAATTTGAACAAGTTTGAATGAGATGGATTGATTGATGTTTTGTGTAGGTAAAGAGGAATTTTCTTAAGATGTATGTTTCTTTAAAGTAGATTTTAAAGATTTAAAGATTTTACTTATTGGAATTGTTGACTTTGATATAAAAGATATAGAATTAGACCTAGGAGATTCTAGTGAAAATTTGTGTGATGAGCAGGAGATGGAGATTTATGAGATGTGTGATGTGGTGAGAGTGGAATAGAAGAGAAATGAGGTGATTGATGAGGTGAGGTAGGAGAGGAGTGAACTAACCGAGGGGATGGTGAGGCAGAATGAATATCTCTACCTAGTGAGACAGAAGTTGGTTTCTTTTGGTTTTTGATGGATTCCATTAAAGAGAATAATTTTTCTATCTTTTTGTCCAATGAATTCATTCTTAGTGTCATAGATGCAACAAATAGTTTAATGTTTTGAAGTATGTTTTCAAGATTTTGTGGAATGTGTTGGGTAAGTGGAGATGAATGAATGGGTATGAAAGGAGATGAAGTTGGACTATGATGTGGAGACTCATGACCTTGTGGAATCTATTGGTCTACTAAAAGTGAGTGAGTAGGTCTAAAGGGAGATGGAATTGGGCTATTGTGTGGAAATAATCTGCTACAGCTGCTGCTTCTATTTCCAGTATTATTGTCTCTTCTGCTGCAGCTATTGAAGGTGTTTTCTTTCTTTCTTCTCTGATAGATTATATTCTTTCTTCTTCTTCTATCGCCTTTTGTGTTCTTTATGTTTGCTGATGTTGTTCACTTCTTACTTCCTCCTCCTCCTCCTCTTCTTCTTCTTCTTCTCTAATCCTTTCTGGTTGCTGTCCTTCTTAATGACTATATCACTTGATGGTATGGTTATTCCCATCCTTTTCAATGTTATTTCATTAACCATGTTTGAGGACTTGAATACCTCTAGAACTTCATATGATAAGGTCACTTTTGTCTTTCTCAATATTTGAGCCATTGTCATTTCATAAGGCAAAGGTGATGATTTGACTTGAAAGAGATGGTCAAACATCAATTTGGAAAGATCCAATTTCTTCTTGTACTTCAACTCCTAAAGAATCTTTGCGTCTTACTCAAAGAAATTATCCCTACTTCCAACTTTGGGTTAAATATTGTTATTGAGGATAATGTGATCAAGTCTTAAGCTTATATCTAGATCCTTGGGATTTAGATTCTATACATTTTCACCAATAGTTGTTCCTGTCAGCTGTGAGAACAATTCTCTTATGGGTGATGGCCAATAAAATGTCTGTCTTTCAATCAAGGAAAGATTCAAACATTCTCTAATGTTTTAGGGGGATAGATCTATCTCCTTGTTTACAATCCATGATTTCTTATTCTTATGGTCATAATTGTGGAGAAGTATTTTTACTATTCTGGAATAGCTTTCATCCCTGCGACTTATATGACTTTTCTAGCCCTGGAAGCTTATCCAATCACATACTTTTAGATTCATCTTTTGAAAAGCTTTGAAATCAATGGCTCTACCCTGTACTACTTTTTAATTGACAAATTTATTCATGTATTCTTGGTAACTTTGTTCATTATTTCAGAAAGTTACCTCTAGAAATCTATTTCTCTATACTTTGCTTCTCCCTACTTTGCTTCTTCGTAACACATGTAGTTCCTCTGACTCCTTTCTGCTTCTTTTTCTCCTAGATGTGGATACTAGAATCATCTTTCTATCTCTTGCTTCCACCATTTTTTATAGCTAAAGTTTTAGGGTTTTGTTGTGGAAGAGCTTGGGGTTTTCAGCACCAAGATGAACAAAGGGAAAATGGCGCAAAGAGGATAAGGAGTGGAGAAGGAAACGATGGGAATTTGAATCATCTTTTTCTGTGGAAGGACTCTGTCACTTACAATGAGTGGAATGGCTGTGTCTAATGTAAGGTTAAATAAGAAATTCATCGAGTATATCCTCGGGAGGTTTAGATGAAATTAATGCCTTCAGACAAATTGATGACTTCGTTTGCTAGCAGATATGAAATGATAGTATTTATTAATTTGTTTTTGATTTGAAATAAATATGATTGTCTGAGGAGAGAATATTGGTTTTCTTATGATTAGAAGTTTTAATTTTCAGAGGTTTAAGTGATTAATTTCTTTAGATGCATAACCAATGATTCTAAATGATATATTTATAAATTTATAAGTAGTTTACTATGCAATTAATCAAGTGACATTCAAGGCAAGTATAAATTTTTTAAAGATTTAAAGATTTAGATCAGGAAGTTACCTCATTTTTCTTGCACTGATAATGTACTGAAGATCACTTACTTGATTGTCTAACTATCTTCAACTCTTGTGGATTCTTGAATACTTCTTCTGACTTCTCCCTTCTCTGCAGCTCCTATAGAGTCAATTGTTGATTGTCTGACTGTCTTCAGCTCCTGTGGATTCTTGAATGCTTCTCCTAACTTCTCCCTTCTCGGTAGCTCCTATAGAGTCAATTGCTTTGGTCTTTTGGATCTTGTTAGCTTTGTCATATGTAATTTCTAATGTTTCTTTGGCAAAGTTGTATATCATTGTTCTATCATGCTTAGTGAGAGATAGGAGTTTCAAAAATTTTAGAATCTATCATTAATGCATAAGAGTGCATGAATGTCTTATCCCTGAGCAGGAATGTTGTGGAACAGTTTGCCCATAAGAATCTCTTCAAAAGTTAACTTCTGGTAGTTAGAATTAACTTGTAAAGCCTACTCTGATACCAATTGTTGTTCCCATATAAATGAGTAGGTCAAGAGTGGAGGGGTGAATTAAGCATATAAAAATTATGTCTAATTAAAAATCAATGACTAAGAGGAAGTAGTGTTGAAGTATACATGTAATTTTCATATTTGATTATTTGATCAACATGACTTCTTCACTTCCAAATTCAACTTCTCTTAGTCATTCCTATGTCATGCAAGTTATAGTGTGTGTGTGTGTGTGATGTGAGTGATAATATCATGATTGATAAAGAAATAAAGAATATAAAATGCACAATGACACACTCAGACAATGTAGTTTTTATAATGGTTCGGGAACCCCATCCCTACGTTGACTCTTCCAAGAGCACCAACTCATTGTACCTTGGATTCGACTATATCCCATATAATGGAAGTACACTAGTCCTCCCAGCACTCTTCTCGATTCCAACTGTAGGAGGCATAAACATAGTGTTCCCAACACTCTTCTAGTTTTATGAGCTCACGAGGAAACTCATTAGTTTCAAAGATCACTAGCAAACCTGCTAGTTTTCTAAAGCTCACGAACAACTCATACACTATGGTTTTCTTGAGTTTACCACCAACTAACATAGCTGAATTGACAACACTCTTTTTGTACATTACATTACCTTTTTTTCCTAGGCTAATTTTTACAAAGATTAAGCTCATATTTGAAATGATATCTCGTTGAAGCTCATTAGATATTAATATTCTGAGTATATGATTATGATAGAACTTTTAAGCTCATTGTCTATCAGCACAATGGAGATTGATTATCTAGGAGGATGCATAGTCTAATTGAGAGATGTGTTACTCATTTAAGCTCTGTTCTTATTTTTCTATCAACTCCCTCAACCTTTTTTGTTGACACTGTACTACCTTTATATTGCTTTAGAAACTTCTGCCTATTGGAGGTAGTTGACTTTCTATTAATGTTAAAGATCATTTTGATTTCTCCTATTGAAAAACTATCTTTTTAAGAAACTCACTTATGGTTGGAAAGCCTGTAGCATCGTTCTTGAAGAAGTTGCATTTCTGATTTTAGCAAACACCAGATGAAGAATATTTTGATTGACTGACTCATTTATTATTATGGAAAGATTCTCATTAAGCCTAAAGGGATGTAGCCTTTGAAAGTTGCAACCTTTATCAAAATGTAGATTGCATTCCTTTAAATTTCTTTCCATCTTTAGCTAATCTCGAATTGTCTGGTCTGCTTTACAAAATTTACTTCAAATGAGATTTTGATCAGAGAGTGCAGTCAGTGACGTCTGGCATAGATGACTTCTACACTTCGTGATATGTTATAATTAATTTGAGGACTTTGTCTTTTGAATTTATCTTGTGTAAGTAATAAACGAAGTAACTTTGAATAGATTCGTATGATAGACTACTTTATCATTGTTAGAAACTGTTGTAGTAGTTTACTTCATCTTCTAGTTTTTTTGTTATAAACAACAGATGAATTGTGGAAGTGAGACAAAATTTCTCTTCTCCATTGTTCATCAGATGAAGTTCTCTTGACATATGAAGTTTCCTTTATCAGGTGAGGTGACTTTGTCTATTGCTTTGTCTGTTATAAGTGACATACAATCTTTGTGGTGTAGAAAAAGCTTCTTCACATCAGAAGAAATATCCTTCACTAGACAAAGTCTTCTTTTCATTAGTCGAAGTACCTGTATCTATTATAAGTAGCAGATGATTCTTCTTGACAAACAAAGCTTCTTTCTTGATAAACAAAATATACTTTGTCTATTATTTGTCTATTGAGAGCAGCAAATGAAGTTGCATCCCATAGACAAAGTCTTCCAAATGGTTCATCTATTGGTTTGTCTATCGTAACTGATAGGCAAAGTTATGGTGAGCAAACAAATCTTTCTTTCAGTCATTCATATGATTGGTTGTCTGTTAGAAGTAACAGACAACTCATTGAGGCATAGACAACTTGCTTCTTCAGTGGTTGTCTGATGGTTTGATTATTGTTAATGACAAAAAACCTTTCGTAGATGAATACGGTAGAAAAAGTTTTCTTTTGTAGTTGTTGTGTCGCTTTTTCTTTATCTTTTATATTTTATGCAAAGATTTCAAATAGGTTCCTTGGCCTTTTCAATTTTTAGATGATCTTTATATGATAGATAAATGCTTAAGAAATTTTGACTTTATCTTGGATTTCACATTTGTCCAATTTTAGCTCTATTTCATTTCTGCTTCTACAAATTGAATTCATCTTTGTATTGTAGGCATGTGTTGATTATAAGCAATTTTTCTAACTTTTTTGTTTAATGATTTATCTGAATTTTTTTTAGGCAGATGCTATCTGATACTGACTTTATCTCTAGAAAATTTGCTTGATCACTTATCGAGGCTTGAGCTCCATGATTACAAATTTCCTTGATGGCTTCTTTTTAAAATTTTAGTGTTGTTTTTTCTGATCATACTTATCTTCTTTCGGTCAATGGATTATGCTTGCTGATGCATTCACTCTACATACTGTCCACTGTATTCAAATTACTTCTGTATATGTAAAAAAAAAAAGCTTTTGTAACACTTGGGAACACAATTGTTAGTACCAAATATATTCATTCATATGTTGTTGCTCATCATCAAAACTTGGTTGTTTGCCATAGACGTTATTTAGTGCAACAATCTAAACTAATCAAACAAATATTGATGAAGCACTTAAAATAAATTAAAGCTTGGAATTGATATGATAATAGAAATATTAAGCCATAACTTAAGTGATTATCTATGAATGTTATGAAATAGGATACATCATGATATGTTTTAACATTCATAGGTCCACAAATATCAGAATGAATTAGTTTTAGAGGATAAATGGCTCTTTTAGCCTTACCAGAAGACTTTTTATATGCTTTACTTATTAAACAAGGCTCACAAATAAGTAAGCTTACTTTAGCGAGAGACCCTAAGAGCCCTCCTCTAACTAATCTATTCATCCTATCTTATTTGATGTGTCCTAATCTAGCATACCATTTCATGAATTCAGACATAATTTTAGGAATAAAAGAAGAAGAAGAAAGACCAATATAAGTTGCAAAATCATCATTAAATTCTATATTTAAATTAAGCATAAAAGGATCATTTTTCAAATGATCACGATAACAAAATATTTTATGAATCTAAATGGACTAAGGGTGCAACTCAAGTCACTTGGGTTCAGGTTGAAGTGAAACCTAACCCTAATCTAAGGTCAAAAATCTCAACCCTAACCCTAACCCAACCCTAATTTTGAATTTGAGTTAATTTTGGGTTATATTCAGTCATCAAATTAGACATTGAAAAGCCTTAAATATTTTAAAATAAAATCCTTAATAGTGCAGTTTCAATAAACATTCAAATAATTGATGCAATGTGTTTGAATCTTTATAACTGAATGCTCTCTTCACTCAAAATGATATAGAAATATGAGAAAGAGATGAAAAGGTATGAGATAGAGGGTTACATATGACAGCATTGGTATTGGTAAACACTTTTGGTTTGAGGCCTTTAAAACAACACTTTGGATATGAGGACAAAAACAATATTTTTAAAAAACCTTAGCATATAAGAAATGATGTTTGAAATTAGTTTTAAGTTCAAAAATTACATGAAAATGGGGATGAAACTAAGGTGGTAAATCAATTAAAGGAAAATATGCTTGTACTAAGAAAGGAGATGGGGATCATGGGAATGAGATGTGATTAAAGAGTTGTGTATGTTTTACAAAAGTGTTACGTCTCAAAGGTAGTTGTATAGCCAAGCAAAAATTTAAGTGAAATGAAAAAAATAAATTGGACATGCAAGTATAGAAAATAGAAAATAGTGGAAGCATGTAGCAATAAAGAACATAAGGATTATAATGGTTCAAGCCCTCTTGGTACCTAATCCAGTTTTCAAGGTATCCCCAACCTTGGGTTCCACTATCAACATGTAGAATCATACCTCCCTTGGTTTCTAAAGATCACTAAGAATTCTTACATAGCTAGTTTTTATGAGCTCACTAACAACTTTAAACTATTGATTTTCCTTGATAGTGCTCTAAAAACTCATACAACCCAGTTTTCAAAGCTAATCAGAAACTCTCCTTTATAAATACAAAATGTATAAGAAAATACCTCTAATTTAGGCTAAGATGTACACACCATTAAAATTCAATTATAAAAGATAAAAAATTAAGCACATTATAGTAATTCGAACTCCTTTGAGATGGAAATGATGTAGCCTTGAAGTCTCTTGATCTTAGTAGCACCTTGGAGTGAATGCACTTTGGAAACTTGAATAGGTTGCTTGTGTTTAATTCATGATTAGCACTTGGAACCCTTAAGCCTTATGTTTCTCTTTAATGGATTGTTTATTTATACATTTTGGAGAGACTTTGACCATTTGCAAGAAGACCTTTGCAATAAAGCCGTTGCAATGTTACATAGATTTTTGAACATTGGAGCAACAAGTGCCATATCAGCTACCAAAGTCTAATGGGAACATGTCTTCCTAGAATCTTGTAGGGGATACTACAGGTAATTGGCATATCGGTTGCGCCCCATAAGTGATACTATAAGTAGCTGCCAAATTGATTGCAACCTTCAGAACTTTTGAATTTTCCTCTGAAGTTTGAAATATGTCTTTTGAAGTTTTCTTTCTATCTCTAAAGCCTTATTACTTCCTTTGGATTACGAAATCTTAACAAAAATATTATTAGCTTAATTCAAGTAATAAACAAGTTTTATTTATCATCAAAACTAAACACCTAGGTTCAACAAAAAGAAATTTTAAAAAGATAGTTTAATATGAATTATGAGAAGTAAAAAAATGTATAGTTTTTAAGTTTGTAACTAATAATATGCAATTCAAGTGGGATTTTGGTTTGGGTTGCCATAAACACAAACCCAACCCAAATTTAAATTTGGGTTGTGTTCAACCCAAATTCAAAACCCAATATCAAAAGTAGTGAATGTAAACCCTTAAAAATTTTGGGTTGAGTCGGGTGGGTTAGGGTCAACCCAACCCAAGTTGCACCTTTATAAAGGACAAACTCATGTCCTTAAATTAAAAAGAAAAATTAACTTTGTGAGTGCTAAATCTAAAAGCAGATTACATTGAATTATACATGTATGAAGTACCTCATGCAGGATTAGAGTGCACCCATTATGCAACTTGAGTTGATAAGTTTTAGCTCTTATAGCATCTTCTTATGCTCCATGTCCTACCATGACATAATGTTTATATGCCGGGACTCAATTGTAATCTACAAATCTAGCACATCCACATGCTATATGTTTGATTACTCATATGTTTACAATCCAACCAAGGAAAAAATAAGCCACAAATAGATATGAACAAACTAAAATTTTATAGGATTGAGGTCAGAACAAATTTTTAACTCACAACATTCTCCAAGGAAGTGACCATTTTGTCCAAATTTGTAACATTGGTGTTTAGATTTATTTTCTATTCCCATGCACTTTTCTCTATAATGCTTGATGATTTTCTTATCTTAATGAATTTTCTTATTTCCCATTCCTTGTCGAGCTAATCAATATTAACTTTTGAATTGGGGTCTATATCCCCTATGCTATCCAATTTGAGTGATAAGGAAAGCATTATGGTTTGTATCTATACACTTCAATTTCTAGGTGGCAAAAAATATTTGAAAATTTTTTAATTCCCTCATTATGCATGAGCATAAGTTTTACTTGACTCCATGATGATTCAAGTAAGAATCTTATAAGTACGAGAACTTGTTGCTTATAGAAGATATCATCATTAACTACTTTTATTTCTTTGATCACAGCCAATATCACCTTAAGATGATCAACTATTGAATGTTTTGGGTCTGTCACATATTGATTGAACCTTAATATCAAAGTACACAATCAGGTTGTTGTTGTATCACTAAAATTAATTTGTAATTAAGCTTGTATTTTTTTAATAGTTGGCAGATGCTCAAATTCTCCAATCAAATCATTAAACATCCATCTAAATAAATTAAAGTGAGCACTATGATTCTTTTTATGTTAGAACATAGTATTCATTAGATAATCAAGTAACTCATGCTAATTGAGAAGCTACTGAACCTTCTTATGTCACATACTGTAATTTTTTTTATCTAACTTCTTACCTTTAACAAGTTCTACTATAACGCTTCTCAAGGCCATATTTCACTATACTCAATGTAAAACTCAATGAAGCACATACCTAAAATATTATTTTATTTAAGCCTAGATAGACCTTGATATATAATAAGATTGAAAATGTCACATTCAATGCTAATAATCTTCTCCTACAATGTAAATGAAAATTTCTCGCCTTTGTTATTTTAAAATAAAATGGATGGATTACTTCAGCTAACCATGAAATATAATCAATCATATCAATATAAATATTCCATCCACAACTTGTCCAATCCACATCGACAGTTAATTTCTAGTGCTCATACCAAAATAATTAAATGATTTTAAAATTGATGTGAAACACGTTCCTTTACAAGGCTTTATAAAAAAATACATACAAATGATTACATCTCTTTATAAACTATAATACATACAATCTACTAAAACAAATAAATAGTGATGTTACATTGCATTTGATATAATACAAAGTAACATTGCATTTGATATAATCAAAGTACTACTTTGTATCATTATTTAATAATGAAATAAATAGATTATTTCATGAGTACCTAAATAGAATTATATTATCCAATAATTTATCAACTATTAATTCATATTATGGTTGATAATCACACTATATGCTTAAGAAGATTGGCTTCTGGTCCACATAAAAAAATTTCTAAGGCTTGAATCTCACATGTCACTTTTACACGCATTAAACGTGTTATAAATATCATCTAATAAATTTATAAATAATAAAGCAAATATTTGAATGTATGCAATTAAGTAGATTTTCAAATCAATTACACCACAGAATAAAATTGGCAATAATATAAATTTGATACGTATATAATATCGATTTCATTAGTGTACTATATATAATGCATATGCATGAAAATACATGAAATTAAATATTTTATATTAAATATTAGATAAAATCAATGGACATTGATTCAATTTATACATAAAATATTTTAATTGCATAAAAATCTTATCCTTTCATAATTATCTATTAATATCTCATAATCTAGTCATCTTTTTGATAATCTGACCTTTTTATTGAGTTCAAAATATTAGAAAACGTATAAAATAACTATTTAATCATAAAACAAAAGAAGTTTAGGGGACCCAAATCAAGGGAACTGAAATTTGCTCGTTCATCCACACTCGTCGGATCGATGAAACGCAATCGCTATTGACCCCGCCTGAGCCGCCACCGGCAAATCCCGCCTGGGCTGACGCCTGCGCCGAGTTCACCTTGAGTAGGCCTGACCTTGTTTTTGGTCTAGGCTTGGCTTGACAGACCCAGGTCGTTAGATGGGCGAATAGTTCCGTATATTCAACCTACTCAGTCTAGACTAAGACTTGAGCTCTGGTTAGCCTAGCTTGGTAGCTTTGGCATTAGGGTCGCTCTGTCAAGAAACAGTATTGAGCCAAGCAACTACCAACCCATGTGCTGTACAAGAACGGGGAGGGTTTAGTGGTTTTTTTTTTTTTTTTTTGTTAAATTCCTCTAATTTTTATATCATGCATATGATGTTGGTGCGGTCCACGTCATGCACGTCATCACAAATGACTTCCAGTTTGCTTGGACAGTGGATTTTTATGCATGAATGCTCTAGACTTTTTCTGGCGTATAAACTCTGGTAGTGAGAGCATGGAAACCAGCATAGGGAATACAATCTTTAACCTAGGAAGGATTCCATAAATCTAATTGTATAAGCACAACACAATGGGCATCCATATATGAACCCCATTTACATGCATGGAGTTTTCAACACGTAGTGACATGCATGTGGAAACTCTGGTGGCTCTTGCCATCTGTGGGGTCCACCATGACTATTGCCTTGGCATGGAGTGGATTGGAAATTATTTCAGCATTGATGATTCGATGATAAACATGCTCAAATCATGCATAGTAATAGCAACGTGCCCTAAGATGATTCCATAAATAGTTCGGTCCAAGTTAAGTCATGTATTCTCTAAGCTAGACAGTTTCCTGGCGTATATATAATTTCATGTATGATTTAACATCAATATGCATTTATTATTATTATTATTA
>JAYJMB010088406.1:0-19494 GCA_036873735.1 Pouteria campechiana | reverse complement strand
CTTTAAGAGAGAATGCTTACTAAATGATTGTAGGTTGTGTAAGAATGATTTGTTCATGATATATTATGAGTTTTGAATAATTTTAGTTATTCTTTGTTTATGATAATTGTAACCTTGATAATCTTTTGGGGGAGAGCAAATTTGAGTTTTGCTCAAGGATGAGTAAGAGTTAAGTGTAGGGGAATTTGATGAGAATGCAAAATATCATATTTATTTCCTTCAATACTTAATCTTTTACATTCATTTGACTCTTATATGCACTCGTTATTCTTATATTTTGATTTAGGAGACAATTGGAGTGGTTATGTGCAAAAGGAAATCAATTGAAGGATTTTGGATAATTTCAGCATCACTTCATATTTTTCACATAACGCTCTCATCCAACCTCCGATTGAGATGATTAAAGATGTTTTGGAAACAAACAATTTTTTTTTACAACTTTTATGTTGGGAGTTTTGAGAGATAAGGACTACATCATGGGTAAATACAGGAAAAATGTCGAAGTTATGATGAAGTGTAAAGGAGCAAAGCACCGGAGGCAGCAGACCGGTGCCATCGGCACCAACCCACTTCACACCACACCCCACCGGAGATAGCAAGGTTGGTGCTAATGGTGCCAATCTGGCACCTGTGATGCCTAACTCTAGCCAATATTTTTCAAAACCTGCAGATTTTGCATATTTTGCGTATGTTTGACTCTCTATAAATAGTAGTTTCCTAGAATTTTTGAGGGTTCTTTTGCTAGGGTTTGGAGAGGACTTTTTGGCAGCTTTCAACAGAGAATCTTCTCTCTTCTCTATTTTATTTTCTTTATGATTTCATGACCCTGCATGGCTAAACTCTTATTCTTGTTTTAAGGAGACAAAAGCCTCAGAATCAATATACTATGAGATCTAATTTGATTTAATTATTAAATTTATACTTTGAGTATTGAACGTTCTTCTTTGATTCATGATTATGAATATCATGTTTAATTGGTAGTAGGCCTACTAGTTTATTATTCATTATAATCTATTGATAGATTAGATATTAAATCCATAATTGTTTGATCCATCTAATCTGCGAAGCAACTAGGGTTTAATAATTTACTGCGTTAGGGATTATTAAATCTCAGGAAAAATATTTGACTAAATTAAATACAACCGTGTGCTTATGTTGTTGGCTTCATCAATCTCTATAAATCTTAAGGCTGCTATTAAATTAAATCTCTAGCGCATGTCTAAGGTTATTTAGTAGTTAAGGTTAATTGGATCACGTGTTTCTAATTAACTATGTTGAAGGAGAGATAGGAAAAATAATTTCAATAGTGAATATTCAAAGTATGAATTGATTTATAATTGTATCAATGATCAGTTATGAGATTCTGATGGTGGATGTTAACTTGAACCAAGATTTTCTTCTCTAATAGATTTCTTTGATAACACTTTCTTCATTACATTCAAAACCCCCTTTCTTGTTCACATTGCATAAAATTAAGCTATATACTCCTCATGGGATCAACCCTTATTAACATTGCTATAGGTAATTTAATAGAAGTAAGGTTCTAAATTTGATTGCCTATGAAAGCACATCATCCACCTTTTCTCTTAGGTTTCATTCTCAATAGGGTGGAGGTCAAGGTCTGTCTAAGGGCATTATTTTCTGCCTTGACCTGCTTAAGTTCACTAATGGTACATTGATTACTCTTAAGCTTAATATTTTCATCTTTCATATTGGAGCATTCATTAGTTATTTTAATAGCTCTTTTTAGTCTCCTTATATTTGTCCTTCAAAACTTTGAAATCAGCATACAAATCTCTTAAAGCTTCTTGTAGGCTAGGAGATTTAGAATTAGAAATTACTTCATTTTCATGGATGGCCATGAAGCTGATCCTTGCATAATGATCTTCTTGGTCTCCTTTCCTTAGTGACAATTTACTAAATTTTGCTTCATATTCTTCTTCAATCTCACTTGCACTTCCATCTAATATGCTTTCTAGCACTTCTAATGCAGCATAGGCTTTCTTCTTCTTCTCAAACTTTTTGCTGCTATTATTTTTGTTGTTGTTGGTATTCTTATTCTTTTGATGTTCCCTTTGCTTCTTATCTAGCTCTGGGTAGTCAAACTTCATATGCCCAGGCTCACCACAGTTGTAACATATGGGAACCTCTCTCTTCTTGTCCTTATTTCTACAATTTCTGGAGTTTCTTCCAAACTTCTTGTGGAGCATGTTTTAAATATTCTGCTCAACATAGCCATGTCTTCATCTTTAGATTCACTCGTGGATGCTTCACTCTGAGAGTCATTGTCTGATTCTACTCTCAATGCAATGGCTCTCTTTCCTTTAGGTTCTTCAGGAGCTTTCTGCTTCATTAATACCTCATGGGTCATTAGGGAACCCATGAGTTCTTCAATGGTCATTTTGTCTAGGTTCTTCGCCTCATGGTTTGCTATTACCTTTGCCATCTATTATCTAGAAAGTGATATTAAAATCTTCTTCACCAACTTTAGTTCTTCATACTTCTCTCCCAAGTTCTTTAAATCGTTGGCGATCTTTTGGAATCTTCTAAATATGTCTAATATCGTTTCTATTTCTTGCATCTGGAAAGATTCATATTCCTGCATAAGTATATTAATTTTGGTTTCCTTAACCTAGTTAGTCCCCCCTCATTTGCAATTTATAGTTTGTACTAGATCTCCTTGGCAGAATCATAGGAGGAGATCTTTTCAAATTCAAAGGGGGATAATGCACAGTAAAGGCAATTATTTGCATTGATGTCTCTCTCAATTGCTTGTATGTCCTCAGGTGTGTACTTATCTTTAGTATTGAGGACTATTTTTCCATTCTTGATGATAAGTCACAACTAGTAGTCTATGAAAATCATGAAAATTTGCATTCTCATCTTCCAATACCCATAGTTGGTACCATTAAAAAATGGGGGTTTGGAAGTTGATTGTCCCTCTATAAAGGTGTTATGGAACGTATTGGCCATTGGGATCTTTCTTCACAAGTTACAATGCCGGTAATTAAGATTAACAAATGAATCCCATGTTGATTCAAATATTGGTCCCATATGTCAGCATTATTATATATGATTTTGATGATAATAAAACTTATAGTAAAGAAAAGAAACTATATGTTTAAATCACTAACGAAATGTGAATGGTTATGAATTAATTAACATAAACACATAACCATGAATGATAAATTAAACTAGCATGCAACCTTCACTTTACGGTGCGCATAACACTAATTATTCTTTATTGCATGAATTTGATTAAAACACACTAAGCACCATAATTACTTAAGTTTTCATATTATGCATTTAATAGAGAAGTATTTAGAGTCCTGTAGGATGGCTTAACCCAAGAAGGGAGAGGTGAATTGGGTAAATAAAAATTCATTACTTAACCCCTATTGGATCATTTTCCTCTTTGTGTGTGTGTGTGTGTGTGGTATGACGTGATATGAATAATAGAACAATAGAGTATAGAGAAATAAAACAAACACACACACACACATACAAGATAATTTTTATAGTAGTTTAAGACTCCACTCCTACATCCACTCTTCTAAGGACACCAACTCATTGACACCAACTTATTGTGCCTTCGGTTCCACTATACCCTGTATAATGGAATACATAAGTGTCCCCAACACTTCTTTTAGATTTCAGCTCTAGGGGGCATAAACAAGTATCCCTGATACTCTTTTGGATTCTAGCTCTAGGGGGCATAAACTAGTGTCCCCAACACTTTTTTGGTTTTACGAGTTCACCAGGAAACTCATCCGTTTCAAAGATCATAGGCAAACTTGGTAGTTTTCCCAAGCTCCCTACCAACTCATACAATGTGGTTTTCTTGAGCTCACCACAAACTCATTATAAGGTGGTTTGATGAGTTAACCACAAACTCACCGGTTTTCAGATTTACTAGAAAACTTTTACACATTTAAGCATAGGGGAAGAATGAATCTTTTATAGCTCTATTAATAAAAAGATCTTCCCAAAATATAAGAACAATGACCATATAGATAAGCAGATTTAAGCTCATGAAAGATAGATGACGGTTTAAGCTCTTAGCCATGGGTGGAATGATTTGCATCAAGTTGAGCGCATTTGTAATGGGTTCCTTCACCACCTTTGAATCATCCCGCTTCTTCTCTTTAAATAGCTTCTTCAAAATCTCTACCATTAGAGAAGATGGGATCCATTGAATGCAAAGATGAGAACAACATTGAATGAATAAGACCATTTAAGTTTTCTGCCATTGAAGTCCAGGTCTTTCTGTTTTGTCTCAAGCAACTACAATGCCAATCATAGAGGACGATGAGCTATGATAAATGTGTTTCTCGTTTAACTCATCACAACCTTGAAAAAATTACAACATTGCTTATTACTGGAAATGGTGACTGGAGTAAGCCTACATAATGACGACTTGAATGCAGATGCCATTTGTATACATAGTCACACAAATGATTTTTCTCTAACATGTCATGGTCTCTCTCTGTTTGTATTAGTCTATCGTAAGTTATAGATGAATTCTTCCATGGTTTATCTATTAGTTGAACTTCCATAAGAATGATTTTATCGATCAAGTAGCAGACGGAGATTAATGCTTATGAAGTTATACTGAATGATAGACAAAGACTTCCTTCTTGCCACAATTCCTCCAGAAGATTATTATTGATTGATCCTTCATGTATAAGCTTTGTCTGTTGAAGATAATAGACTGACTTTGAATGATGCTGACGAAGATGAGTTGATCGATTGACAAATAGTTCCATTAATATGAACAAATGAAGTAAGATATGCTTCCGTTGTTCTTCGTCATTTGTTGGAGGTGACAGATGAAGTTTTCTCAGTCTTGTACTAATAGATGAAGTGTGATTTTCTTCTTTTGTTCTTTATTGTTTGTTGAAAGTGCTAGATGAAGCTTAATTCAATTTGTTCGAATAGGCAAAGTGTGGAGTTCGTTTGGTGTAAGTGATAGACGAAGTGCGTTCTACTTAGTCTTGGATAGAATACTTTGCATGTCAAATTTGTCTATCATAAGTTGTAGATGATCGTGCCTTTGTCTATTATAGCCCATTTCGATCCAAGTATCTCACTATCTATTCAGCTTCATCTATGCTCACTGTGTAACAATTACTTCATCTTCTACTTTAGCTGAACTTTGGTTATTGTAACACACAACCTTTTGATCTGAAGATGAGGCAAAGATCTATAGCTTTTCGGCACACTTTGAGTAATAGAAGGGGTTTATTTTAGCAACTTTCTTATCTCTTCAATCTTGATTTGTCTATCTTGGCTCAGTTGAAGTTGCACTCCCTTCTATGAAGCCTTCTTATCCTCAGACGAATCTGTTCTTCTAACTTTATTGGTCAGACAATGTCTCTTTTCTCATGCATGGTCATCTGGGCGGCTACTTCTTTGTCTTTCTTCATTTGTTTGTCAAGCTGCTGAGTTGCTTCTTCATCCTTGCACTTTGTCTTCGATAGACTTTGATTAGATCAAATATAAGTGGTCCAATTTTCTTGAACACAATTTAAGAACTCCAACCAAGGCTTTATCTTTAGCTTCTTGTTTTGCATTTGTCTATTGAAATTTTTTCATTGAGGTTAACAAACATTGCAAACTCGTTGTAGCACATCTTCAAAGCCTTGTTTATCTCCTATTGCTTTTGTTTATGGAAGCTTCCTTTAGACAACTACAACCTTTCTTATTGATTGTCTTCAGCTTTCATCTTCTACTTCTTCTTCTTCCACGATTTTCATCAATTCAGCTCTTTAAGAATGTAGCAGATAGTTGTGGTAGTTTGTTGCAGACGATCATTTTTTCGTATTTGAATTTTTCTATACTTTCTACATTGTTAGCTTTCATAAATAAAACTAAAATGTATTTTATCTTTATATGATTGTATCATTGTAAAGCAAGGATAATATACATTTTCATTGAATGCATAATATGAAATCTTAAGTGGTTATGGTGCTTAATATGATTTACCAAATTTATGTAGCAAAGATTAATTAATATTTATTGTGTACGTACCATAAATTGAGGTATGTATACTTTTATAATTAATCATTCATGGTTATGTATTTATGTTAATTAATTGTTAATAATTTATAACCATATATGATCGTTAGAGATCTAAGCATACATGTTTCATAATTTAATACAAGTTTTATTATCATTAAAATCATATATAATATAATCCTAACAAAGTATACGATCCTTGCTTTACAAAATGATACAATCACATTAGAATAAAATACATTCTGATATTATTTATATGAAAGCTAACAAAGTAGCAAGTACAGAAAAGTTTAAGCGTAGGATAATGATCGTCTACAACAAACTGCCACAACTATCTACTACATTCCAAAGGAACTGAACTGATGAAAATTGTGGAAGAAGAAGAAGAAAACAAAAGGTTTAGAGAAAAGCCATAAAGAAGGTTACTTTAGATGATTCTATGAACAAAAACAATAAGAGACAAATAAGGCTTCGAAGAAGTGCTATAATGAGTTTGAGTTGTCTTTCAACCTCAATGAGAAAATGTCAACAAATAAATGCAAAATAAAAATCTAAAGAACAAGCCATGATTGGAGAGATTAAATTGAGTTCGAGAAATTTGGACCACTTATACTTAATCTGATCAAAGTCTATCCATGATAAAGTATAAGGATGAAGAAGCAACTCAACGGCTTGGCAGACAAATGAAGAAAGACAAAGAAGTAATTACCCAGATGACCAGGCACAAGAAAAAAGACTTTGTCTGGTCAACAAAATTAAAGAAAGAGTTCGTTTGAGAATAAGAAGGCTTGATACAAGGGAGTGCAACTTTAGCCAAGCCAAGATAGACAAACTAAGAATGAAGAAACATTAAAGTTGCTAGAACAAACCCCTTTTGTTGCTCAAATATGCAGAATAGTTAAAGAAATTTGCCTCATCTTCAGATGAAAAAGTCATCTATTATAATAGACAAAGTATCAGACTAGTCTCCTATATTACGTAATACCACTCTGTCATACTACAAGATTCTATTTTGTACATCATTTTGTATACTCATTTTAAAACATCAAGTAGTTCAATCTCAACCACATCCATGATCACAATCTATATATGCAAATTTTCAAATATGTGGATGAACAAACGGGATAGTTATTTTCCCTATTTATAATTCATTCAATTAAAATCCTCACAAGAAAATTTATTCAATGATAGATGATCATGCTATCCTTTACAATACTTAATAGCATCCATAAAATTCAGCAAACACTCAAAATTCCCAACAGCACATCTGGGAATCACAACATAACACAGTACATCCAACTTCATCAATCAATCATCCAATATAAATAATAACAAAATTTCTAACTAAGAGTCTATTAAACTACCCTTATCACTTCTATTTTAACATGTCAATATATTTCTATTATTCCATTCTATCCATATAGTCATCACAAGGTATATCTCATACCATTTCCAAACCAATTTATCCAAGTAAAAACATACTTCACCTTCCATCAACCCATACCATGCTCCGGAGGCCATAATAAAGTGGTCTAAACTATATTTAAGTAGCAACCACTATAAAACAAGTGATCTAAACCACAATAAAGTGGCAGCCACCATCAAATAAGGTGATCTAAACCACAATCAAGTGGCAACCACCATCAAATAAATTGATTTGAACCACAATAAGTGGCAACTATCATCAAGTGAACTCAACCTCCTTACAACTTAGTGTATTCTGGTCCATCCCTGCAATCCGGCTACAAATGTTGTGAGATCTATGACCACATGGTATCCCGCATTCACTACAACCCAAAAATCACAAGTTCTCCATCCACAACTATGAACTAAGAAAAGGAGTCCACATATAATAGGCTGATCAGACCTCTTTGCCATTATAGGTGGCATCAAATAAATAAAGCCCGAAGAGGGGCGACATCAAATAAATAAAGCCCAAAGAGGGGCAGGGATGCCAAATAACCAAATAAACCTACCCAACACTTATCCAATCCTCACATCCACACAAATCTATGATGCGCTCTGATCCCTCCTTGAGTCCCACAGAGATCACAAGTTAACCAAACAAGAGACCAGGACATCCTATTCAAATTTACACAATTAATATCGATATCGAAATCCAAGTATGCTCTTAAGCCTTTAGTCTATTATATCTCCCCAATCTGAGCATGCATCAATTCTTATTCGCAATTCAAACATGTACCCAAATCTCATTCATGACATAGCCAGTAAATAATCCAATCTAAGTGCTCATAGGCATACCATATAAGCAAGCCATCATTTATAACACTCAATCACAAACAAGAGTAAATCTCATTCATAACATCCATCCCAATATAGTGTAACCTAAATCAATTAACACAATTAAGGCACACATGCTAACTCATCGAATTCAAAGGATTCACAACAAAGTTATTCAATCATAGATAAACACACTCTCCATCACAACATGTCATGTACAATCCAAGTAATCAAATAGTCAACACAATTCATATAATTATGTTAACAAAGGAATCCTACAATTCTGTCACAAATTACTTAAACAACCCAAACCTAAATTTAGTTTCCAATGCTTATTTATGAAACTTTACAATTTATTATTTATTATTTCAAATACTTCATAAACATAACATTTATACATTTAGATATGGTGTACATATAGACACCCTCAAACTTCCCTGCGCTATTCCGAATATAGCAAGTATATGTTATTCTGAAATTACAATTGTGATATCATATCACTCTCATTTTCATTTCAAATCATATTCACTCTACAATATCATATCAAATCACAATTATTAATTCACAATTTTCATTCATGTTCATTCCATATAGATATCCTTCACACATAGTCATATCAATTCGTCATATAATATTAACCCACTATCATTTACCCGCCCTTTAGTTCCTTACTCATGCCTTCAAATTATTCTGTAACTCAATGTTCTTACAAGTTCCTACGGCATGTCATTTCCTATCCTAATATCCTATTCCCATTATGAGAATTTAGTGCTATCATACAAAATAGCAATACTAATTACTTTGTGCCTAGGACTTATTACACAGATAAGCCCTAAGCTCTGATACCACTCTGTCACACTCCGCATTCCGAGGTGTGACCTGTCATTTTGCACTATATTTCACTATGATTTGCCCGCTTTTAGAGTGGGGTGGTTGGGTCCCATTTTCTAAATTACATAATTTCTATAAAAAAAAATTGAACAGAGCCTCCCCTGAGAATGGGTTGTTCAAACTTGTACAATCATACTCCATAACATATTATTTATTCACTTCAAATAAAATAGAGAAATAATGTTAAAAACACACACTCCCATAATCTCATAGCCCAAGATCTGGGATGAGTCATGATGGCAATATACCCACTAGACTACATGTAATTCCTCTACAAGATTAATATTACATGTCATTCCATCTATTATACATTAATTGAAATCTATTAAATATAATCACCTAACTACAAATATATAATGAAATTTATATTTACAATTTATAACACCACAATGAATAAGTTTTCAATCTTGCTCACCAGTTTTAACCCATAGTTGGAATTCTTCACTTGACCTGTCGATTAAAAATTAAACAAGAAGGCGTGAGTCTGGGTAACTTAGTAAGTAGGCACAGATAAAAGAAATCAATAATCAATTCAAAATAGAAATCAATAATCAATTCAAAATAGTTGATTTCTATCCAAAATGTGAATAACTTCTAATAAGTATTTACATTCTTAATACATAGCTATGAAGATTAATCATCAATCCAATAACATTCAATTATACTATGAAGACCCAAAATCCTCATTGCAAACATATAATCATATTAATGCCAAAGAACATAGATTTATCAATAACACCAAATGAGAAATTTCAATCATTCCCATCCAGTCAATCCATCTTATTTAAATAAATTTTAATTGATACCAATAAAAAAGGGATATTCTTGATTCTTCACTTTTAGACATCCCTACATAAGAATAATTACAATGTTACAATATCAACAACTTTACCTAATTTAATTCCGATCCCTAACATTTATGTCATCATAATTCAATATAAACATTCATCATTAACAAATATAGGATATCTAATATCCTCAACCAAAGCAAACAAGCCCAAATTCAAATCAATATGATATTCATTATGCCCAATCAATTATACATTCAAACGATGCAAAGGGACACCTTGATATTCATTATCCCCAATCAATTATACATTCAAACGAAGCAAAGGGGCACCTACTAACCTACTAACGAATCATCAGACATGGTTCTAACTCGATTCCTTTTCATCCTTCTCAGATCATCCTATACAGAGCAATAGTTCCATTCATTTATAAACATAGATCGAATTAATCTTATTACTAGTCGTGTCTATTTTCCAAATGTACAATTGCATTCTCATCAATATACAATAAAAATCAATGTACTCAACATATAATTACTATTTACAACATACCATTTAAACATTAAGTCCCAAATAACTTTTATAAGGGTCTTAAGATTATAATCAAACTCAAATTATCTTTCATTGGGATATTTTATGAAATGGCTAATAGGCATAATGTAAATCATACATTTTAACTAGAGTTCTTAAGGAATTCCATTTCCAATCATATGTAATTATCATATAATATAACTGACATGTAATTAGCTTCAATAACAATCTAATTAAACATTTAATGTTTTCAATTTGTGGCTCACATGGCCCAAACACAAAAATCCTCTTTAATCCCTAGGGTATAATCATAGTTTCAATTCCATTAGTCCATTTTAGTCTAAAAATATTTTAAACCATGATAAACATGCCATTACACATTTACGCTATGATAATTTCACATATTTTATGAAATTCCTGAATTTCATGATTCCCAAACCCTAGCTTAGGGTGAAATATCATGTTTTATGCTTAATTAGTTCCAAAACATGCTTAAACATAAATTAAGCATTTCCCCTATAGTTCCAAGAGAAAACCCATCATCTTCCCCAAAAATCCCATTCTTCCCAAATTTTTCTCAAAACCCTAACTTAGCAAAAATATGAAAATTGAATGGTGGAAACAAGTTTACCTTCATTTTAGAGCATAGTTCCTTACTCTATATCAGACTACAGGTCCCTTTCCACAAGAATATACCATGGATTCCAGAAAACTCAAAAACTCATCGTCTTCCTTCAATCAGACGGCCAAAACCCATCTCCATAGGCATGCTTGGATGCTTGCTCACCTAAATCACCTTTTATCCTTTCAAAAATGAAAAGTATTAAGATTAAACAAGGTAGGGTTGGCATGGGAGAAAGAATGGAACTGAAAAATAACAAAACAAAATAGGCTCAGGGGTTAAAAAGTTGGGTGACCAACTTTACCACAAAATGGGTACCTTTATGCCCAAATTTCCATCCCTAGGCAGTGATTTGGGTGCATAGGGACCCATTTGGGTGCACAGGCACCCAAACTACTGTCTCCTTGGTAGTGAGTTGTGCGTCGAGGAACCCAAAATGTGGCAGCCAAACATCCCTCTACTATTTTGGCCATATATCCCTCGTACAATATCCAAATTCCAGATTTTTAAGGCATTGGAAAGTTAACTTAAAGGGTTATGACTTTTATGTTGAATATTTTTTCTGAATCAATCTATAAATATATCAAAAACTGAGCATAAGTGACCCCATGTGTAGTATTTAGCTTACCTTCATCATATCTTAATGTTTAACACATAAATTAGCTCCAAATCTTGGGATGTTGCATTTACATCATAATTCACTTTACAATTTTAGTTAGTCCTACACCTAATCATCCCAAAATGATTATTTAAAATAATCACTCTCACCCAAGTTCAAGTAATAACATGTACCCTTCCAATTGCAGCAATTTGCATTTTTCACTTACAAACAAAACCACCAATCGTCCAATTTTTTATAAAACATTCCTAATATTTCCATAATCACTTCACTCACATCACATGCATGAAATGAAACATGTTCATGCTATTCATCACCTTATTTGAGGTTAAATTCCCAAAATCACTCATTTTGTTCTTTTTAACCCAATTTTCTATTATACTTAATTCCATAAGCCATTTCCTTTCCAAATTACATCCAATACTAAAACCAATGTTTCACACACATTATAATGCATATAATAACTACTTCAAGAAATTCATATAAATCATAAATATTAGTTTACTCAATTTTACCACTTTAGTTCTTTTTCTTCTAAATGCATTTACATAGCTCATAATGATGAATTTGTAAATGTCATGGACCAAACTCTACTAATATTCATATGAGCATGTTTCAAACACCTTAAACAACATGTATAGCTATTCATCCATTCAGAATTTTGTAATTTAATAAAAATCTCTTGTTGAGTTCTTTTTACACCACATTCAACTCAATAGTTCAAAACTATTAAATTATCATAAAAATCTCATTTAATAGCTCATACATATCACATTTCATATAATAAACATGCTTTATTAGTTATTAAAGTCATATACATGACTTTACTCAAAATCATCACTTGGGTCAATGTCACTCAAAACTACTAATGAAGTCATTTTCTTTGTTCAATTCAGATTTTCATAATAAATTTCTTTATAATTTACCACCTAAATTACTTATTTTATTGAAATGCAAAAAAAATTTCCCAAATTTCAACATCACAGGTGTTACACTAAGCCACTCCCAAAGGATAGATTCTATAGTATTAGAACAGAGCTTGGCTTGATAGATCCACATGCATGATATGCCCATCTCATGATCATCACATTATGTTTCCATTTACATGATCTGAATGCTTACTACCATATGTTAAACAGAATGGAATTGATCATTAAAGGTCATTACAGTCCCCAGTCGTGGGTTAAGCTTAATTGGGAAACTTAATAGTTTAAGGTCTCAAATTGGAATTCCAATCCTATTTAGACCTTTTGTAATCATCATTATGATTTGATTTCATATCTTAGATAATAATTTAAATCTTAGTAAGTGTTTAAGGCTATACATTATAGATCATAGATAGAGCTATTCAATTCACCATCTAAACTCCCAAACCTCTTAGTCTAAGACTTTTGATAGTGACGAAAAGGGGGAAAGATAACTGATAAAATAGAAAAAGTTGTAAGAGGGAGAGATAATGAGAGAAAGGGGGAGAAAGAATCATAACATCAAAACAAAAAGGGGGAGTGATAAAAGAGAACTAAAATTAAATTTTACACTCAAATAGCCTAGTAGTGCACTCATTTAGGGGGAGTCATTAAAAATCATTAGATATGCATTTAGTAAGGGGGAGCTATATTATGTTCTGAGTAGAATATCTTTTCTGAGTTTCCATTCTGTATTTTTAGAAGACGAATATATGTTATCTTTTTTAAAGGTATTTCATTCAGATGTTTTGTCATCATCAAAAAGGGGGGGAATGTTGAGTCAAACCCCCTTACTTGGTTTAATTTTAATGATGAATGTCATTGACTAATTGATTTTTGATGATGAGCAAACATGTGAGTGAATGGTTAAGCTACTAACAATTATATTCCCAAGTGGGCAGTGATAAACTTATAAAACAGATTAAGGGAAATGACTTTAGTTGTTTATATTAGAGACAACATCCATAGTTAGTTTACAAAAGAAGAAACTAGTGAATTCTTAAAGGATTAATGACCATGAACTTAGGAGATTTCATATGTACTAGGACACATCTAAAATTATGAGGAACAAATTCAAATTATGAAGAAGTTCAGAAAGTCTAAAGAATGAAGGTTGTAGTCACACAAAAGTCTAAAACAACTTCATAAGTGCTTCATATGTGAATTTTAAGCTTCCAAGGCCAAACTACAATTGAAGGATATGTTTGACATCATATATGAGCTTTAGAGTAACTTTAGAAGTGCTTCAAATGTGCTAAAATATGTTGCTGAAGTACACAAAGTCAAATGTCAAAGTTCAGATGTTAAAACGGCTTCAAATGTTACAAATGACAGCTTCAGATGTGCTGAAGCACATAGGAGCGAGCTTTAGATGGACTAAAGTCTCACTTGTTGAAGCATGAGACCTTTACATTAAAATGTTAAATGGCACTCCAAACATTCTGAAGTTCTATTTCAGACATGCTAAAGCACATATGCAACTCATTTTACATGTGTTGAAGCATGAAACTATGATGCTAGAGAATTAATGTCACTTCAGACATTCTGAAGATTCACTTAAGATGTGTTGAAACATGTTTATAACGTGTCAGTGAAGATATAAATGAGAAAAGCTCGCAAATGGCTAATTCCCAAACTTTAGATGAGCTTCAGAAGTGCTGAAGCACTCACTCCATTTTAGATGATCTGAAGTTATTTCTTCAGATGTTTGGAAAGCCACATCAGAGGACTTTAGCTATAAATTTGCGTGGCTAAGGAATACAGGCTGCTTTAGAAGGTTTGAAGTCCTACTTCAAATGTGCTAAAGCATTATTGCAAACGTGCCAGTTCAAGGGGTTCACGATAAGCACAAATTGTTGAGTTCTCTGCCACTTCAGAGGTGACTGCTTCATATGGTCTGAAGCAATGACAACTCCAAACAACACAAAATGTCCAAATTTTTGAAGGAGCACCCATTTGCTGAGTTCTTCGTCAATTCAGAAAGTCTAAAGTCCTTACTTCAGATGGTTAGAAGCCACAAAAATGTCATCAATAATTGGAATTTTGAACATTCCTTGGCATTTAATGAATGTCATCTTCCACAATGGGCAGAATTTGAACTCTGATATAAAAAGAGTTATAAAAGGCGTTCGAACTAGAACAAAAGCTATTGAAATAACTTAAAAGAGCATTTACTCAAGTCTTAAAGTTTTTTCTAATGTGTTCAACTCCATTGCGCAACATTTAGAACAAAATTCAAAGCACATTCTTCTAAAACCTCTTTGGAGTCTGCTACACTTGTGCTTAACTGTATTCTATTTATCACTTCTACATGTAATTTTGTACACTCAGCTTAAGTGAGAGGCACATACTTGTATAAGATTTTTCTATTATTTATTATAGCAAGTAGGAAGACTTGTTGGGAAAGCACAGAAGTTTGTTGGTGAGCTTTGAAAACCAACTGGTGTATCTTTGATTAGAGTTATCTAATCAAGTGTTTAATGGAACTTGAATTCAATAAGATAGACTAACTCAGAGAAATGGAATAGAAACTTAAAAGAAGAGCCAAACCACTATAAAAATACTAGAATTCTATGCTACGTGATCTGCTCCATTTATTTTTGGCACTATATTTTAATTCGGCCATAATTTTTAAAAACTCAATTCCACCCCCCCCCCCCCCCCCCTCCTTTGAGCTACCATTCGTACATTAGAAAAGTTTATAATTGTCGTGAATGATTTTGTTGAGATTTTGATTATTTTAGATAACTTATGATCCACTCAACATAGGTGATGTTATGATTATTGTGTATAATTTTGATGATAACAAAACTTGTATCAGACTTGTTTTAAGCTAATGATGTATGAGTTTAGAAAGCTTGAATTGTGAACAGTTATGCTTGAAACATATGTATGCTTAAATTATCATTTATGCAAGCATATACACAAGTTTTCTACATGATAAAAAGGATTAAATGTTTTAAGAAAAGGAAAAATCATTATGATCCATGTTGTATTTAACCTTGTTTATCATTTTGTGATATGTTGGATCATATATACATTCGCATGGATAAAAACATTGTGCTTCATAGAGTTATCATGTTATATGTCAGAAACAAATTGTGCTTGAATGAAGATACTATATTTGAAAATACAAAACTTGATTTATAGTACTTATCCATAATCCATAATTTGTGCAAACTATGTTGATAAATACATTTTGATACAATGATAAATTTTAAGGCTAATAAAGTGGCAAGTGTAAGACTGCAACCGCCAGCTCCAACCATTTGCCACATCTTAGTAGGTTTGAGTTACTAAAATTAAGAATATTGTATTTCAGAAGGAATCAAAGAAGAGAAAGAAAGGTCTTAAAATATGCTCAAAGGCATCAATATGAATGCTTTGTTCGAAATCTCATACAATTCAAAGAAACAGAGCAAAGGCAGAAGCTAGCTTCAAATGGAAGAAGAAGTTCAAAAGCGAACTTCATCCTAAATTAACTTTGGACAAAACAGTTCAAAAGCGGACTTCATCCTAAATTAACTTTGAACAAAAACAAAATGAAAGTGGACTTCATCTAAAATTAACTATGGATAAACAAAATGAAAGTGGACTTCGTCTGAAGCTAACAAAAGTTGTCGTCATTGTCCAAAAACATTAATTGAAGCTTATTGGTTCTCGTAGGATGGGTATACTCAAGAGGGAAGGGGTGAATTGGGTTTATAAAAATTTCTTGCTTGTCCCCTAAAAGATTACTTCCCTCTTTTCATGCTTGTGCAATGTGCAATGTAAACTAAGTAATAGAACACTATAGTGCAAGAAAATAAATAAACAATCACACACAAATAATAAAATTTTTATAGTGGTTTCAAAACCCTGTCCCTACATCTAGTCTTCTAAGAGCACGTACTCATTGTGTTTTGGGTTTCACTATATCCCATATAATGGAAATACAATAGTGCTCCTATTACTCTTCTAGATTCCAGCTCTAGGGGGCATAAACAAGTGTTCCCAATACTCTTCTAGATTTCAGCTCAAGGAGGCATAAACATAGTGCTCCCAACACTCTTATAGTTTTCACAAGCTCACCAAGAAACTCACTGGTTTCGAAGATCATCAACAAACTTGATGATTTTTCAGAGATCACCACCAACTCTCTAATTTTTAGATTAACTAGAAAACTAAGACACTTTATAAAGTATTACAATGAATCATGAAGGAAGATAAAATCTTTTACAGCTCTAGTAATACAAGAAGATCTTCCCATAATGTAAAGACAATGGCCATTAAGAATATGAAGGTTTAAGCTCAAGGATAGATAACTGAAGGTTTAAGCTCTTCATCATAGGTGGAAGGATTTGTATAAGGTTAAGCACATATGAAAAGTATTCTTTCACCACCTTTGAATTGTCTCATCTCTTCTCTTTAAATAGCTCTCTTGAAAACTTGACCATTGGAGGAAGATAATCTTCATTAAATTAGAGATGAAAGTAGATGAATAGGAAATAAATGTAAAAGACCATTTTGATAATCTCTCATTTGAATACATTATTTTCTAATTAATTCCTAGATGCTTACAGCCATTCTGCAGTGCTGAACTTGACATAGAAGATAGTGAATAACTAGTTTACGCAACTAACAAATGAGAAGATGTTGCAGCTCTAACTTGATTCACAGTTTTAGAAAGAAGACAATAAATTTTGACAAATTCAGCTGGTTTACTTTGACTAATGCTTTATTACATTTGTCAGAGTTAATATCAGACAAAGTCTCTTTTTAGAGTCTCTTCATCTCCTACTTTGTCCATAGTTGATCCCATACGAATTTAGGTTTCTTCATTTTCAAACAAATGTGTTTTCCTCTATGAACTTCTTATTCCATCCACTACCTTTTCATTGTTTCTTAAGATTTTAAATAGAGTATTCAGATTGACATCTTTGAGCATGTTTCAAAATCTCTGTAATTCAAACTTTCTAAAATGTGGCAAATGGTTAGAACAAATATCTGCAGTCCTTCTCTTAGAGATTCGAATGGGTTCTTAATGTTTGATTATTGTTTAGCACTTAGAACCTTCAAAAATTTCATTCTTCTTCGATTGATTGTCTATTTTTACAATCTAAAAAGGTTGTGGACTACTTGGAAGAATATTATTGTACGATACAGCTGCTACAAAGTGTTGAGTTTTTTTTATATTTGAAAATAGTGAATTTTCTCTATAGCAGGTTACTGTAGCAAATCACTGTAGCACCGCTTTGTCTAAAATAAGTATCAAATGAATATGTTTGTCTGTTGGTATTATAGTAGTATTACTATAGCAGATCACTGTAGCACCACAGCAATTTATCTGAAGTAAGTATTAGATGAATATGTTTGTCTATTGCTACTATAGTAGATTTACTATAGCAATTTATCAATTATTTTGTTTGCTAACTTGAACTTCGTCTTCTACTTCGTCTGTTACTTTATCTGTTAGATAAATTTTATCTTCCACTTCATCTTAGACAATCCACTCCGTCTGGCACTATAGCAGTATTTTAGCAAAATTACTATAATAACGAACCTGCATTTGGAAATTTCTGCACTTTTGTCACATTGTTAACTTGACATTTTTCATTATAAATCAAAATACATTTATCCATATATAATATACATAAGTTAGAGTATGGATAAGTCATTTAAGAATAATTTCTTTTTCATGTAAGAATATCTCTATGAAGCACACTTATCAAAATACATTTATCCCCATATGATTTTCACAAGTTGTAGAACATGGATAAATCACATATTGTATTTTTCAATGAAAGCTTAAAGTGATAACTTCATAAAGCAAATGATATATCTATGATCTAATATATAATAAACAAACTTAATGCACTATGAATCATAATGAATTCTTCATTCTTTAAAATAATTTATGTAATATGCTTGCATTTAAAATGTTATAATAATGATTATTCATGACATGCATATTTGTCTTCTTTTCGGCTTCCTAGACTAAAATCATCATTAGCATAGATCAAGTCTTAAGACAAGTTTTGTTGTCATCAAAATCATACAATAATCCTAACAAAGCTTTCCATTTTTGAGTAGTTTAGAACCAATCAAAAGTGGCGTATTCCAATAGGAGAAATTCAAAATGGTCTTCTGCATTCAACGTTGCTCGCCTACCTCCATTTCGATATTCAATGCTGCTAACCTACCTCCGATGGTTAGAAGTTAAATCTGATATAAATAGAGTGATGCAGGGCTGAGAAAGGAAGAGGAACCATTTCAGTTGTTGAATCTTCCTTCTGAGCTTTAATGTTTACTCAAAAGAGCATCTTGAGCCTTCACACTTGAATCTTCTACAACATCTATCAAAGGCTTTCAACGATCATTTGGGAAGATCATTTACTTCAACATTCCAGTTGCATATTCCTTCCCCTTTGCTTTCTGTGAAACACTTGTATAAGTGTATTTAATTTTTGTACTCTTAGTCCTATGATTGTCTTGCGTTGGTAGTTAAGACCAGGCTTAAGAAGAACTACAATTGTTTGTTGAAGCATTTCTTACAAATAGGAGATATATAGTTTATTCCTCCTGGAGCTAGAATCCCGTTACACCCTGGCCTCCCACCGAGGTATTGTCCGCTTTAGGCCGCAGCCTGCACGGTTTTGTCCTCTGGGACTATCCCCTCGAGGCCTCCCCAAAAGGCGCCTTGATGGATTATCCAAGACCTCCACTTATAGCCCAAGACTTCCTTCCTTGGCTTTCCGATGTAGGAAGTGTCACACTACCACCCCCTTAAGGGCCCGACGGTCTCCACCGGCACACCGCCAGTTTCGCTGAAGTCGGCTC
>JAYJMB010088405.1:0-19495 GCA_036873735.1 Pouteria campechiana | reverse complement strand
TACATGTTTATTTGCTCATTTATAATTTTTCTCATGCTCTTACTTGACTATTTTTATAAATATCTGAGAAATGATATGTGAAATACATGTGTTTGTTCTATGAGTATTCATTTTGAGAAAAACATGGCATGAGCATGAGAAGATGTGAAAATTTTAGTTTTGATGGATAATTGGATGATGGGCATAACCTAGTTGCTAGAGGTGTATGGTTATTATATACGTGACGTAGAATTACGACAAGGGCATAGACGGAGGCACCGGTCGTACTGTTTGGTTGTGAGATGATATGGTATGGAGTGTTATTCTGTTTAACATGACTTGTACGTAATACATGAAAATCGGGTAGCGATGGAAATTCCGTTATGCCGGTGCACGTGATTCAGTTTGTGGTATATGGATGGTGGAGTGGTAAGACAGATGCATGGGGTATGATATGCATGTGATTTGTTCGCAATGAAATCTGTTTTAAATTATTGTTTTTGAATATTTTCCTACTTACTAAGTTTGCCCGGACTCACACTGTTTTATTAAAAGTTTATTTTAGATAACAGGGCAAGTGAGAGAGCCTAACAGGGAGTTGGCGCTCAAGCAAGGACAAGTAGAGGACCTAATTCTCGGGTTGTTCATGAATAGTGGGGATGTTATCTTATTTTGAAAAAACTTGGAATGTAATTATATTTTGATGGGATGTATCTAAATTTTGATTAAAAAAATAAATGATAAACATTAGTTGTTCTCATACGCTATGATATTGAAATGCTTATCAGGTACGCTGCGCAGATGGTTCTTTTTCCTTCACATTACTCGATCTTGGGGGAGGTACTGCCAAAATTTTTATTTAAAAATTATACATCGGCCAGCACATTCATGTATAAATATGTAGCAACAATCGGCCGGGGATGGTGTGGGCCGGCGGGGTGCTACAGATGATAAGACAACAACTGCTCAATCTATGACATTCTATTTAGGGGTGTAAATCGAGCGGGATTTGTAGCGGGTTTGCCTTTAATGGACTTTAACTTTTACTTCTACAATCTTTTCCCAACCCTAACCCTAATCCTCACTTTAATAACTCTTTTCCAACTCTAACCCTAATCCTATATGTGCGGGTTGACTTCGGGTTCAGGTTCAAGTTGAGAAAGAGTTATAAACAGCTAGCATATGATGTATTCATGTTAAAAAAAAACTTCCATTATAAACAATTCAAACTAATAGATTGGAATTCAACTAAAATTATTCCATTATGACAGAATGAAATCAACAAACTAACAGATTAGAATCAAATATCAAATACATTTCAATTCACAAGAAATGAAATTTTCATTAGAGGTCCTTACACTATCCCATTGAGTCAAATAACCCCACTCGAGATGCAAAAAAAAAAAAACTAAAACAAAAACTAAAAATACAACCAAACCAAGCCTACAAGCATAAATGAGAAACAGACACCATTACAAAATTTGTAGCAATTTTTGAACAAAAGTACAAAACACAAAAAATAAACCAAATCAGAAAATTCAAGTTAAAAATGAAAAAAAAATACAAGCCAAATCTATAAGAAGCAAAAAGTATAAACAATGAAACTTTCTACAATCTACATTCCATTAAAAAATTCAAAAACTTAAGAAGTTAGATATGAAATTTACCTTGCAGGCAATGGCAGACTTGGAGTCAGTTGGCACTCGGTAGAGTAGGGGCAAGGGGCATCGGGTGATAGCAGAGCAGGGGCGTCGATAGTGTTAGGTGATAGTAGAGCAAGGGTGAGGGGCGTTGGACGGTAGTAGGGTAGGGGCTTTGGGTGTCAGTAAATGGGAAGGTTATGGGTGGGTTGTGGGTGCGAGGCTGTGAGCTGGGGCAACAAGAGGTAGGAGCAACGGGAGGAGAAATTGGGGAAATAGAGTAGAGAAAGAAGAAGGTAGGTGGGTTGGGTTCATCATCATTGAAGAGACAAAGACTCATTGCCGAATGCTAGTTGGGCAGCAAGAGGCAGGAGTAGCAGGAGGAGGAATTGGAGAAATGGAGTGGAGAAAGAAGGAGTTAGGAGGGTTGGGTTCATCATCATCAAAGAGACGAGGATTGGTTGTCGAATGCCGGTTGGGCAGCATGAGGTAGGAGTTGTGGGAGGAGGAATTGCTGAAACGGAGTGGAGAAAGAAGGAGGGAGGAGGGTTGGATTCGTCATCGTTGAAGAGACAAAGACTGGTTGCCTAACACTGGTTGGGTAGCAAGAGGCAGGAAGGCTTGTTAGGGCAGCAAAGGCACAACAGCGGGGAGGAATGGTCGAGTGGGGAAAATTGGAAACGACAATGTGATTAGGGGTTGCTACCAAGTGCCAAACGATATTATATATATTTTTTATTTTTTTAATAATAGATATGTTGCTAGTTCAGGTTTGGGTGGGTTGCTCGACCCTCTTACCCATCCCAAACCCGAAGTAGATGCAGGCTCAAGTGAAATATGGTCTTCCCAATCGGGCCTAAAAAAGTGGGTTCAAGCAATTGGGTTCTAGTTGAACCTGCTTTGACTTACACCTAATCTTGATTAGGGATTTCCTTCCTTTCTTCCACCTAAATTAGATGGAACCAGATCAACGGTTTGAATCACCAATCCAATGTGGTTGATTGACCAAGCCAAGGGATCTATAATGATGTAGTTATCCAAGAGGACCATGTAGTCAACGATGGTGTGTGTAATTTCCATCTTTCTTTTCTTATGCAAGATATGAGAACATTGCATTACAATCTTTATCTTACCTATTCTAAACCTAATTTTAATATGATTATATTCGGTCATGAGAATATATATATATATATATATATATATATATTCGGTCATGAGAATTTTAATATATATATATTCGGTCATGAGAATATAGCAAGGAATGCCCATGACAACAAGGCCTAGTTATGGAAACAATGATGATGGTAAAAATTACTACAGCTATTTCTAATTTCCTGCTAACACTGACAGGGCTTTAACTTAGTAGATGGATTGATAGCAGGTAGGTGTAGAATTGTAAATGCGAATTTGCGTGTTCAAAGCTTGTTGTCTATGTATATAAAGTTTAGGACATTAACTTAAAAGATTTGCATCAAATGTAAGGCTAAATGGCCATAGTATTCCAAATCTAGAAAGAGGGTAATTTTCACACATGCCCTTCAATTTTGATCAAATTGCACTTGATAAATAACTTTGCTCGTTGCAAGTGTACTTTTAAGTTTTGATTTATCTGGGTATCATGATCCTGAAATGAATCATTATATGTGATGTTACAAATTAGAATTAAAATTTTTAAATAATGAAAATACCTAGTAAAAGCTATATGTGATATATTTTCACTCCCCTTCTTATCTTTGATCCTCCAGCCTCTTCACTCCAACACATAAAACCTACTTAACTTAAAATGAAGTGTGTATTTTTAAGGAGGCAAAAATCTGTTTCACAGCCTTTGGGGATGTTTTCATCATTAAAAATTTTATTTATAATTAGTAATGTCATAAAAAACAAATTTTAATGCACTATAACTTCAGGAGTACATGTGAAACACCAATTAAACTTTAGGTTATTGTTGCAGAAAGTAAAGCTCGGCTTTGTAAGTACAATTTGATCAAAACTCAAAGACATCATTAAAAATTATCCTTTTTTAAGAATTTAACATCACAATATTCTGTTCCATCTTAATTCCCTTATTCTATCCCAGATTCTAATCTCTAATTATCCATAAAAAGGGACAACCAGGTTGATTGTGCGGAATGAATTTTATCATAGGATCATGGCATGCACAACATATAAATCTCTTTTTTATTCCTAATAAGAAAAACCCTTCCAAAACTTCGAAAGCAGACCCACTTCATGCCCAAATAAAACAGCCCTCTGTCTGCTACTCGTACTCAAAAACTATTAAAAAAAAAAAAAATTCCTTTGGGCTGTAAAAAATTTGATGCATCTTCCTCTTCCCGGCTCTGTTGACCTCATGAATTGTAACAGTTTACTGTTCATCAGGTGGATGACCGCTCATACAGGGTTAAAATATCAGACGACCGCAACCGTCCAAATCCACGTAAAGAAGTCAAAAGAAAAAAGAAAAAAAAAGTCATTATCACCTTCATGGTCAGAAATGAATGAGATTTCCCCCACTGTCCATTTTTGAGAGGCATTGCGACAAGTGGTCCACTGCCCCATGAGATCTCACACGTGTAGTATACAGTCAGAAATCTCTCTCTCTCTCTCTCTCTCTGTTCTTGGTTTTTATTTTTTAATTTTCGGCAGCATCCCCAAAAATCCTATTCACAAGGGAAAATGCCATGCCTGCTCCTTTTTTTGTTATTTTTGGTTTTGAGGCAACATCCCCAAAAAACTCTATTATCAAGGAAAAATGCTGCCGTCTTTGGCCCTCCTCTGTCCCCCTACACGGAAGCCTAGGTATTTGTTACTCTACAGAGAGAGCTAAAGAAGAGGCAGTGATGAATGGCAAATCAAACCATCGGTTTGGATTTTGAAACTCCTGCTTCTGGTTTTCTTCAAAGGCGATTGCTTGTTTCATCCAAGACGAGTTGCAGCAAGAAAAGAGGTATGTTATTTCTATATCTTTTATGTTTGAGTGGAAATTTGCACCGGGTTTGGTGGATTTTGTTGATTTTTTGTGGGCTTTGTGAATTTCTTTTTTGTCTTTATTTTTTCTTTGTAAATTGATGTATAAAAACTGTTGGTAGAATCATGGGAGTTTTCTTGCTTTTGTTTTTGTAAATATGATGATTGTTTCGATTGAAGATGATGTATCTGCAGACGGGATATCAAATGGTGATTATCATTTTAAAAATGGTTGGCAGGAAAAAAAAAATCTTTTTCTTGTGTTATTTAAATTTCCGTCGAAGGTCTTTATATCAGCATCATCTCTTTTCTTTTCCTTGTTATGAAAGTCTGCTTCTGCCAGTGAACTTGTGGTTTCAAGTGTTTGAGTCATGGAAATCCTTAGCGGATTTTTTTTTTTTTTGTTTCCTTATATACCCATTCGATTGGAAAACTATTTGGGTCTTTTACTCTATGTGTGAAATTAGAGGTTTACATTTCTTGGGTGTTCTGTGCAAGTCGGTGACTTGGTGTCTGTATTGGATTGAATAGAGTGGGGAACATAACCTGAAGGATACAAACACTTGCTGGGTTTTCCTTCTTTGTCATTGTTCATGTTGAAACTCTGTAAACGTAACCACTCCCAGGTGGGAACATTTATTTTCTTCTATTTTAAATGGGGGCCATGATTTGGTGCTGCGGCCAACAAAGAGATCCTTTCATTTTTGGCCTACCATGATGCTGTGATTAGATCCGAGGCATAACTTATATTTAGTGCCATTTATTTAGTTAAGACTTAAGACATGGGAAATCATTTCGATCACGAATGGACATTATTCAAAAAAATTTCATATCATGTGTAAAAACTGAAAGTCATTTAAAGTTGCACGCTGTTAGTATTTAAATCACCTAAAATTCAATGTATTCATGTTTCTATGTAGAAGTACTACTTTGGAGGGAATTGATGTTTTCCTCATTCTTGTGGATTGCAAATTATTTAGAAAATTTCAGCGAATTCATAAGTACTCTCATGAGTTTTTATTTTTATGGCCTGTTGAAGTTTTGAATTGAGATGATTTTTGGTATTATATCTGAACTTATGGAGACAAATATGATGGTTGGCTTAGATTGAGTTAAATCATTGTGGAAGGCGTAAAATGTAGAACTGGTATTTCAGTACCTGCTTCTAGCATCTAATTGTTTTCATTTAAATGGAACCTGTTTTATGTTTTTCTTTGTTGTCAGAATTCATGTTGAAACTTTCTAACCTATCCTTTTATATCAAGCTATTGTATCGACCAGTTCAAGCTCATGTAAAGCTTGGGAAGTTGACTCTACAATCGATGTTTTCAGTCATATTTTACTTGAATCTAGTATTGTGGAAGTTGTAAGTCTTACTGCCCTTTCTTTTTGTCCTTCTCACTTTTGATGTCCGACTAATGGCTGCAGCAGAATGCAAAAAGACAAGCTTGTTTCATTTAAAGGATTGGATTCCGCGCCATTGGAGGATTGAAACCACCAATTTCATGTTTTCTGTAGTAAATAGGTCACATATGAACATTAGAATGCTTGGTTGGTTTTGGCCTCTTTTTGGTAGATATGCCTGGAAGGATGCTTTTATTGGATGGAAGAATTGTCTAATCAAAGAGAAGAATTGGTACAGTCCAAGTGTTGGTCGAGTACACAGGATGGTTGGTTTAGAACCTATGCTCTGACGCACTGAAATTTTCCCACAGGAAGGTAATCAGCCACCTTTATTTGTATTCCTTTTCTTCCCTGTCAGGCTCTTATAGAGAAGTTATCATGATCCTAGACTGAGACAAAGTTTCTGTTGGTTCATTGATCTGAGAAGGAATAGTAGAATAAACTCTTTTTTTCCCCCTGTCTTGTAATCTCAATGGGACCTATTTTGATGCTCCCTAGTTTATTTATTCTTCATGCCTTCAGTCAAGTCGTCATTTCTGACATATTTAACATAATCGTGAGAATTCAAGTTATTTTTCAATATCAGTTTCAAATTTTTGTTTCCTTGGTTTTCTGGAAATTGGTTTAAAACGCTCTGGATTGCAAACTGAGTGGTCTTAGTACCTTGTGCTGGATGTTTATGATCTTGTGAATGCTGGATGTTTATGATCTTGTGGATTACATAATCAGGTACTCCTAATATTTTCATCACTTCTTCATGGGTAGTGCTCATGAAAGATAATAAATGTTGCAGCCTTCACTGTGGGAGCCTTGTATAGTTGTGAGTTTTGTCATGTGACATAATTCATTTCATATTATAGTTCTATTTTTCTTTAGCGTAGGTTTTGTCACATCTGATTTAATGGTATGGGGATTATTTGTCTAATATGATGCAAATTTTCATGGTGTTTTATGAAATTATTCTAGTTTTATCACTTAATTGAAGCATCATTTCTGGAAGTCCCAATTCAGCTTGACATGCCTGATTTCTTTCTTAATAGGTCCAATGGATACAAAGACCATAGAAGTTCTAGTAAACAGCATTTCTCGATTTATTCACTTAATAACCTGCAAAACCATTAAAATCTTGCCAATCCAGAAGAATTATCAAGATATAGTCTCTCTATTGAAGATTTTGAAGCCTTTTCTTGATGAAGTCATTAGCATTGATATGCCTTTAGATGAACTACTACAAAAGCAAATTGAAGAGTTGGACGCAGCAATTAATGAGGCTAGAGATTTCTTGGAGAGGTGGAGTCCAAAGATGAGCAAGATATTCAGTGTAAGTTCCATTTCAGATTCTTTTATTATATTCCATTTTTTAGCATACTTGGATGATTCTTGTCTATTAATATAAAGTAAAACAAAAAAAACACAAAATCAAATGTTGCAAAAGCTTGACTATGCTTGGGAATTCTCAGATCTTGATAGAATAGTGCTAAAGTGGTAGCAAGCTTCTCTCAGGAGCTTCACGATACATCCCTCAAACTTTCACTAGGCCTAGCTTCACATTCTGCAGTGCCCAGGAGTAGGACTGTATGACTCTGATACTTGCTTAAAAGTTCATCCATGCATGATTTAGTTCTAGATGGAGATGCATCCTGACATATCCATGTCATCCAATAAGTGATGCTAAAGAATTTATCTATCATTCAAATAGGGAATGCTTCCCCAGCCACCATAGATGACCTTTGATGAAGCGAAAGAGAAACAGTCGGTGAAGAAAAATAGTTCAGGAGATTTGAGAGGTCAACTCCTTTATCATTTGGAATTAAGGAGGGCTGGAAAGGTTGTGGTACATGTTATATGTGGGGTGAAGAAGCCATGCTTTTGCAACTCTACCAGTTTTTTCTTCATTCTTTTCTCATTCTTTTTTGGTTTTTTCAAACTGCAGTGGGATTTCTATTATACTTTTGCTGTATGCCAGTAAATAAGGTTAGCATGTTCTGGTTTTGCTTGTTCTTTCTAGTGGTTAATTTCAGTTTAGTTCAGTGAGGTGAAAAAACAATGAAAAGGATGATATGCAGTTTCTTCACTCACCATGAAATAGTTGATTTGGCATCGGCCTCAAAAAGGATAAAAAATCATTATGGTTAAGGTCAATTAATGAGAAATTTCTCTCCATTTTTATCTTCTTACATCTGATATTATCCTACAATTTTGACATCTCTATGGATTTGGGAAGCTTCATTTTTGAATTTGGGACGTTGATTAAGAGACAATGTAACATGATTAGGCAGATGATTGAAATGCCTTTCTTGGAACTTGAATAGTAGGAATCTTTTCCCAAATCTCATCCTAAGATATCCCTTACTAGTAACCACAATGCCTTGTATGCCCTGCTGTTAGCAGTTTCTATTCTATTCCAAGCCCTGCTAATGGTACTCTACTGCATGTGCTAGTTCTATTCATTGATACAAGCAGAAATACTTCAAATATTTTGATATCATTGTACTAAAGTACTTTCAGGCACCTCCATACAAATAATGTATTGGCTAGCTTTGATGCTCAGTACCTGAAGAATGTTGAAAACATGAATAGAATATGGAGTTGAATGCTTGCACCCAGCACCATCAATCTTTGTTTTATTGTCCAGTGATGGAAAAATCAATATTATTGAATGATGTGGAATGAAAGCTCTGATGGGGATGGCTTTAGACAAAAGAGGTAGACCCTCTCAATGGTAGAAGAAGATAAGTACTTACAGAAGAAGAATAGAAGAAAGGAAGAACTTGAGAAGAGGAGAATTAGGGAGAAACAAAACAGAACTTTTATTCAATAGTCAGTCATCTGAACTGCATTGTCAAACCCCGATGCATGTCACTCTATTTGTATAATACCGGTATGCAGAAGAGAATCCTAATTTAACTTAATGTAAATAAAAAAATAAATAAAATAATAAAAACAATAATCAAAGACATCCATCGAGTCAATCTTTATTTTGAGCATTTGATGCTTACATGAGACCCCAAGGCAAGTGATTAAATATTCAAAATCTCAAATATGCATAAAATAGGCTAAACTTTGTTGACTACTCTATGCGTACATAATTATTCTATTGTTGTTTGCATCATTAACTATAAGTGATATTATTGTTTGGAGACCTTAACAATATATTATTGTAGTGCAAAATGATGATATTGCAGGATTATAGGTTTTATCATTAATCTCAAAAATATTATTGATATTGTCTTCATCTTATTATATTGAAGATATTATTGTTTTTATTTGGAACTTCATTAGTAGAATAGAAAAAATTAGAAATTTTTTACCAAATTTCATGATAAATTGAGATAATATAATATAACTACAGATTTGGAATAAAATGATTTGCTTTAAATGCCTATATTTAAGGAACAATGAAAATACACACAATGTATGCATTAGTGAATAGAAGTCACAAAAATAAGTAGAGAAAAAAAAATAGTATTTGAGCCCGATGTCATATGGTTAATGATGATGAGGATACCAAATAGGATTATAATATAAAAATATAATTATATTATACTGTAGTACCAAAAGGAGGCTCTTGGAGGATGCTATATATTGCCATCGTAACAGTCATATTAAATGCATGATAAATTTGTCGGGGTTGTATGTACAGTTCTTCCATTCGTTTTCATTGGCCATTAAATGTTGACATTTAAAGTAATGCTTTTAGTAATGCATATTTAAATTTATATTTATTTATCATGAAATTTCATTGAATTTTTATTTTTTATATTATTTTTTTAGCTTGTCCTGATAAAATTTTTTTATCTCTGATAAAAGTGTTAATATCTTTTTTTTTTTTTGTGCCACTGATATGTCCTTAATTACTGATAAAGTGAACATAGTTATGTGTTACATCTACTAGTTTATAATTTTGGCAAATCTTCCCAGTTCCTTGGTTGTTTCCCCTACAAAATAGATTATCGAAAACCAAACATCAACCTTAAAATTTGTCTCTTTGTACAAAATGATAAATTAGCAGGTCATGCTCTATTGATTCATTTTCTTTGTTCTTTTTCTATTTAATGACGTTCCAGGTTCTACAGAGTGAACCTTTGGTGATGAAGATCCAAAACTCGTCACTGGAGATATGTCATATGCTGAATCCCTTGCAACAGTCCTCTCATGTCACTTCTTACCTAGCATGTGTTCAGGTACTTCCTGGGAGAAATGTAGAGGTTGCCATCATCAACCCTTTGCTTTGCTTGTGTGTGGAATTTGTACATGAATGACATTTATACATGATAGGCTTATGATGCATGGCAGGGCATAAATGTTCTAAGTGGATTTGATATAATGGCTTGCAAATATGTTTGCTGCTAGATTGGTCTTTTTAATCATCTCCAGTATCATTATTTAAGTCTTATCCCAGCTCATTGGCAACCGCTACATACCTCTTGTTGTTATTTTCTTGTATTGAGAAAATGGTGAACTATCATTCTCATTATGCCAAGGGAAGCACCTTTAAATATGTATATTCATTAAAACTAACTTGCAGTTGAATACATCTATGATTTTGGGGTGGCAGAGAAAGTTGAAATTGCTATAGCAGATTTTCATTTTTCTCTTTTTCCTGAGAATTAAATACAATGTAATGAAACTAAATCGATTAAATGTTCATCAATATGGTGCTCTGCATATGCATAGGGATTATCTACTTTGGAGTTATTGCACTCATGCACAGATCCATGTGCTTCAACTACCAGAAATGGTATTCATTCATTCTGAGTACAAACAGAATATTAATGTTTTCTCAAAAAGAATATCTTCCAAGCAAATAAACTATGATTTTCTGTGTGTCAAGATGTATCAAGTTTTTATTTTTTATTTTTTAATTTTAATTTTTTGCAGTTGCATATTGGATTTGTCTGTGCTGGATTTGCTGTTCCTTTAGGAGTTCCTGCTTGACTATTGGAATATATTGTTGATATTGAGATCAATGACCTCAGCACTGTGTGCAGGAACTTCAATGTGGTGAGCAGGAGAGAATATCTGAGCTTATAAAGGAAGCTATAAGATATAAAGGAGGTGGCCTTATGCATAGCTCTGATCATATAGTAAAGATTGTTGAGGCACTTGGTTTGACATCAAATCAGGAGTTGCTGGCTGAAAGCATGGCACTGGAAAAGGAAGGATTGAAGGTTAAACTAAAGGAAAATAAAGAATATGTGGACTACATAGATCAGGTTATCAATCTTGTTGCATCTATGCGTGATTGGATGGCCAAACTTGAACAGTTTGAAATGATAAATGGTATACCCATTCCTTCATATTTTCGTTGCCCACTGTCATTGGAAATGATGAGGCATCCTGTGATTGTGGCCACAGGACAGACGTATGAGAGATCTTTCATCCAAAGGTGGATTGATCAGGGGCTCAAAATCTGTCCCAAGACTCGTCAAACACTTGTTCACGCCAATCTCATTCCAAACTACACTGTCAAGGCCTTGATTGAAAACTGGTGTGAAAACAACAACATAAGTCCTTTCGAGTCTCTTCAATCCAACCACATCTCACCACGTTCATTGTCTAATGGTTCTGCTGAAGGCATTGCCCATGTGGAGAGTTTTCGCAGTTCTGTTCATAGCAACTCTACTTCCCATTCTTCTCTTGAGGTTGGAAATGGTTATCAGAAAGAAAAAAATGAGGTTTCCTTGTCCAAAAGTTGTCTAGAAGAATTGAACATATTAGAGAAAAATGTTTGCTATGTTGACCATCATGAAATACTGTCTGAAAATGTGGCCTCAAAATGTAATCTGTCTCATGAACAGTCATACAGTTATAGTCGAAGTGAATCCATCTCCAGTGTTGTTTCTAGCATTGAACATACACCTGCGGCTTCTCTTAGCGAAGTTTCAAGGGCATCAACTAGATGTGATGAAATAAGTGAGGTTTCTAGGGAAGTGATACCGGATGTTCGGCTTTCAGCTCCTTCAAATAAAGATTTGGTTTTCTCTCCATGGTTATCAGGCAACCAATTCCACAGCTCTTTTCCACAATCTCGGACTGAAAATGGGAATGGGACTCATCAGAGAGCTCACTCTTCTCCAGTTTCAGTGGAACTGGGCAGTGATGATTTAACCAACTCTTCAAATGTCAAGAAATTAGTTGAGGATCTAAAAAATCGTTCGAATGAAGTGCAAACTGCAGCAGCAGCAGAGCTGCGTCAACTTGCGAAGAACAACATGGAGAACCGCATCATGATTGCAAAGTGTGGAGCCATTATACCATTGGTTTCACTTTTGAGCTCAACGATAAAAGCCACTCAAGAGAATGCTGTTACAGCCCTTTTAAACCTATCAATCAATGATGACAACAAGACCTTGATAGCCCAAGCTGGAGCAATTGAGCCCCTCATCCAAGTTCTGATGTCAGGAACTGCACAGGCCAAAGAGAACTCTGCTGCAACACTGTTCAGCCTATCGGTACTGGAAGAGTACAAGATAAAGATTGGCCGATCTGGTGCAGTTAAAGCCTTGGTTAACCTTCTAGGGAATGGCACCCTCAGAGGAAAGAAAGATGCTGCTACAGCCTTGTTTAATCTATCAATTTTTCATGAGAATAAGGCACGCATTGTGCAGGCTGGGGCTGTTAAATACCTTGTTGTGCTGATGGATCCTGACAAAGGGATGGCTGATAAGGCTGTTGCACTTTTGGCGAATCTTTCAACCATTTCTGAAGGCCGTACAGCTATTACTCGAGAAGGCGGAATTCCTTTGCTAGTTGAGGCTGTGGATTTCGGCTCTCAAAGGGGCAAGGAAAATGCTGCCTCTGCCTTATTTCAGCTTTGTATAAGCAGCCGTAAATTCTGTACTCTGGTGCTGCAAGAGGGAGCTGTGCCACCTTTGGTTGCATTGTCTCAAACAGGCACACCTCGAGCAAAAGAAAAGGTATGCTTCTAACCTGTATTCTGCTGCATTTCTTGTTGCCTGCTATGTGTTCTTATTCTACAATCATGGTGGCATCTTTTATTCTGTGTATCTGGCATGCCACTTGCATTTGGTTTCGTGGAAGTATCATAAAATCTGATCGAGATAGGAAATTAAATTCTATGCTTTTATACTGTGCAGATGGCATGCCCCTAAAAGGTAGTAGTTCTAATATGACATCCTGTACATGTCGTAAGTCTTGAGTTCATATTTCTTAATTCATTAATGCCGTTGGCCACTCGCTAGTCTTTTCTCTAGTTCTCATCAATCTGATGTTCTGCTGTCAATGCCCGAAGTTCTAAAATGCAGAATATTTGCTGTTTTTTCATGCTTCAAAGCAAGGCTCCATTTGAAAACTAACATAGGCTATTTCTTTTAGCTGCCACTCAAGATTTAGTTCATCATGTTTTAGTTAGTAGTGAAAATAGTAAAGATAACGAGTTACCAGGATCTCTAAATCTTACTGAACAAAGATCATCTCAAATATTTGGTTGCCATTAGTCAAAATGAGACAGCCCAATATTTAAGTGGCTTCCATGTGATTGAGGAGAATAAATAGATTGACATGGGAATTTATTTGCTAAAACCATGCTTGTATGCTTTACACAGGCACAACAGATTCTAAGTCATTTTCGGAACCAGCGAGAGGGGAATATGGGGAAGTTAAAATCATGATCTGAGTTTTGTCCATTCTGATCCAAATCATTTTTTCATATGGGCTTGTTTCGCAACGCAGAGCCAAACCAATGCAGTGATTGGACCAGGTTCTGAATCACTTTAAGCTCTAGGAAGACAGGAGTATGTATAGTTTGAACTCCTGGTCTGAATCCGTTGATTCTGATCCGAATACTGGTTTCCTTTGGGTTCATTTTCACAAGGCAGAGTCAAATTGATGCAGTGTGTTAGCTGTATACCTGCTTACAACACGTTAAACCACTCTTTCCAGCATACATATCAAAAATGCACTTTTCAGGCGAGCATCAAGGGCGCAAAATTGATTCATTAGCTCATATGATTTTCATTCATTGGTCAGGTAAGAGTTTGTATTTGCTCAATTCAGATTGTGAGTATTTGTAAATATTCTGTAATCTTGTTCTGTTGTGTAATCACACCCTTGTCGTCATTTTTTCCTCTAAAAATTCTGTAGCACTTGCAGTTTTGTGGTTGATTCCACTGCATTCTTTCTGTATGGCCCCTTTTCTATGGAGTTGCATGCTTGTACTTCTTTGATTTGCCAAGGAATCAACATGTCGAATCATATAAATATGAATTTAGGGAGATGAAATTTACTTGGACGCGATGTGACATCAATGTTTACTGGATTGGTGGTTGCTCAAGTTTAAATTTCAGCAGGTCATGTGAGTAATCACTGGATGCAAAATGATGGAAAATATAATTTTCATGCGCTAAGAGCTTCTACTTTCTCTTAAAGAATTGTCTTTTCACCATCTTTGATATGGAAAATGGAAAATGGAATGTCCCTATTCATTCAAATGACTCTACAAAAGTTATGGTGTGTGTCTAGACCCATTGGACCGGTTCCGCTTGCTGGGCTGGTCCGGTTTTAATAACAGTAGTTCCCACCACTGCCAATAGCCTAGCAGCGGATCCAAGTTCAAGTTTAGCAACTCTCTTTGCTTATGATGGGCGTGATTCCTTTCTATTTAGATCCTTTACATTTCTCCGTTTTGAGAATTCGTCATTGAGGCAAATAAATTTTGCGACCTATAAGCATATTTTCACTTGGGAGTTCAATAATGTACAGTTATTAGGGATAGCATTGCAGTTAGAACCTAAATGAAAGAAAGCCAATCTCAATCTTTTTGGCATGTCTTATATTTTGTACGTTTAGTTGTTAATTCTCTATCATGTATATAAATAATGAAACAGAGCTAAGTAATTTATGAAATGAATATTCTCATTAATTATAATTATAGTATTTACAACATATAAATAATTTCAGAGATTCAAAAGATAGCCGCAAACTCAGCCTCTATTGGTAATAAAACTATAAGCATTTGGTTCTTGCTATTCCAAATGAGGGTGTCACTATTGAGCAATGATGCATATCTCTGTTTTGTTTTCATCGCATCTACAGCTGTTGAGGCTTGCCTTGGCATCCCTCAAAGTCCACTAGGTCCAGCACAAGTCTAGGCCACAACTGCAAGTTCAAAGCCTACTAAACCATCCAAGTTTATTAGGATCAGGCCACTACTGCAGCATAAGCCTACTAAAAAATATTTGTTATATATCATTTAAAAGCTTATCAAGAGTACGACAAGACCATCTAAAATTTTCAGTGAAAAATATAATTTATAAGGATAAAAGTAGTACGAAAGTTTATTATTGGCAATGAAATTTGTAGAATTTTTGTGTTATAGAAAACCCACCGTTGAAATATCATGATTAAAAGTGGATTCTATGAAAAATACCATTAATCGACAGCAGATTTTCAGAAGATGGTGTAAAAACGCCTACATAGCCGGACATAAATTCAATAATTAAGTCATGAAATACTGAAGATGATTTCAATACATTATTGAAATCATAATACGGATGCAGGGAAGCCATTAGAGAGTTTGTTTTCAAGCATTTTGCTTTAGTTTTAGCATGTACCAATAGAAGGAAATAAAAGTCTGGTTCAGACCTACAGAGGCATCCTTCTTAACTATCCTTTTTCTTCTTTATTTGTCCTTTTTCTTGTCTAAAGCAAGTTCGCTAAATAGTTCAAATTGGATCGGTTGAAATCTGACCAACTTCCAGATATCTACTGAAAAGTGGAAAAGCTTGTGGAATCCCCACAACTGGTGTTGATGACTGCAAATACTCTACGGACTGTGTCCTTATGATACAAAGCTGCACATCTGATTTATACTGTCCTGATCATCCAACAGTTAACTGCAACGATGTCGGAACTTTACTAGTATATGTTTTTCTGGGATGTTAACAATTCGAACTGGCTGTAAAGTGCACAAGGTTCTGCTTGACAATCCTTGAACTTGAAGACTAGCTCTGCAAGCCTGGATTGGCTTAAAGTTTTGTTTGTTTAACAAGCAAGATAAACTTCAAGGTTAGCTATGTATGTGCTCAGATACCCATTAATAATCTGCATGTAATATCGTGTATCTGCTTATTTTTGTGCTTGACTGGATATTGGTGGGGCTCATTGGACAACTTGCTTTGCTCATTCAATCATGTGTGTGTGTGTGTGTGTGTATTGCATTATTTAATATGGCCCATTCATTTGAACTCACGTTCGAGTAAGAGAAGCTTAACGGATTAGTTTTAGTTTTTAAGCTGAGCTCAAGCAAAGCCTTCAAACGTTCATCGTTTCTGTCACCAAAGCTTACCATTGCTTTCTAAATCTAAATATTTGGGTATGTTTGGTTTCAGCATTCTGGTTCAAATTGTGGACCTGCCAATTCCCAGTCTAGTATGGTCTGGTTTTGAAAACCAGACTCCCCCAAGCAAACACTTTGTGCAGGGATTATATTTGGTAATAAACTAAAAAGCTTATTGGAGCATATTTCTCTGGATTGGCTGACTAAATTGTTTGGTCTGTTATGACTGGTTATCTATACTTATGTGGAATGGATTTGGAAAAGCATTAAATCTAAGCGCTTCTAAAACAACATTACCATTTTCCGATCTCTAGAATTGGGAAGAAATTCTTTCATCCCTTCCTCGACCAATCAGGTGGATGACCATTTTTCATCATATCACCTTATGATTGCAGCCTTTAAAAGAAGTTTCTCGAAAGTGTTTATTGACAAGAATGTAATTCTTGCCTTTTTTTTGTAAACGGTGGGCATGAGCTAAAGGGTGAGTAACAACAGACAAGAAAGGTGAAGGCAACAGTTGAAATACCAAAGAGATACAAGAGATGAAGGAAGCTTTGTGAAAGATGGTGTGTTGGGGGAAGGAGACAGTGGGCCACTTAATGGTTTCTCTATTATTATTATTATTATTTTTTATTACTTTTTTTTACTGTTTGGATAATTGGAAAATGTGGGAGGAAACTTTTCCTTCCCATTTTCCTTTCACTTTAAAATGCTGTTATATTTATCTAAGCCACCAACCTCTAATAATTCTAATTTTTATATCATTATTTTTATATTCAATCATTAATTTTATTAAAAATAAATTAGACTTTCTCGAATTAAGGCTAAATTCATTCATCAACATAAAAAACCATTAAGAGAATATAGTTTTCTCTGTTTTTCCATTAGAGGGAAGAACACAATTCATCATATGCACAATGACGTACAAGCTGTTACTTAATCACCCTCAATTATTTTTATTCACAATAACTTTCATAAGGTTGCCTTCATCCCAAGCCATCAAATGAATCCACTTTTAAGGAGCAATGTCAGTATAGGGATTGACATGGATTGGACAGCTCGAAAGCAATAAAACGATTGACATGAACAGGGGAAGCACGAAGCTAGTCATACCTCCAAATCAGTCGTCTTCTCACTTTCAAACCTTACTTTTACACCGACTTTTTTTCACGTGTCATTTAATACGATCGAACTCACATGAAAAGTGTCTTGCAAGTGATTTATTAGTGGCGTAATGGCATTTAGGGTCTATTTGGATAATGAATTTAGAAGAGAGTGCAATTGAAAGACGTTATGATACAAAAGTACAGTAGAGAATAACATCAACAAAATAATTTTTTTAATAAAAGGTAAGGAGAAATTATTGAAAATATAAGTCATGGTAAAAAAAAATATAGTTGTTAAGATTATTAAAAGTAACTAAATCTCATGTCAGTCTAAAAAAATGTGTAATAAAGTGACTGGTACACTCTTTTCTAGATGCAACCCTTTTCTATTGCATCCAAACAGACTGCCCAGGGACTCGCATTATTGGCCAATGCTTCTTTCCCTGTTCAACCATGATGGGGCCAGTACAACCAACGATCCATGAAGCTCACACGTGAGACTCTTTGTGTGTGTGTGTTGGGCGGGGGGGCGGGCGGCGTTGACACAAAGTGGTATTAATCAGTGAGTTGATACCAAACAACACCATATCTTAGTAAATTGATTTGACTGCTAATGTGGCCCACCAAGGGAAGGTTCATCTCCCTTTCTCATCCTTAGGAGGGGAATAATTAAAGGCTGTCGTTTCCAATCCCACCCAAACGTTGGAGAATCTCCAAACACCACACATGACTCGGCAGTGCAGTTCAACATCAGTGGGTGGGCACATTTCATCTCTTCTTTAAAAGGAGTGGTGAGGATTAATCAACGGCTGAAAATACTCAAAGGTGGCATCTACTCATAAAAGAGTGGGTGGGTCCCTTCTGATTTGTTCCGAATTCAGACAGCTGTGTCTCATAATTCAGTTTGGGTACCATGAAAAAATCAGACAGCATCCACAGGGGTCATTGTTGACAACTCTTGGCTTCTAATTGCATCGCTTTCCATCGGTCTCTCATTTCTGTTCAGAAAATGAAACGCATAAAGGATCCCTACTGCGACTTCCTGAACTGGTATTCGGACTACCTACGGGGCCCACAGTCCAATCCACGACACAACCAGCCACATTGCGTAAGATCTCTGTTTGGCTCGCATGATTGTTCCAAAATAGTCTTTTTCTCAAATGATAATTCAAATATGTATTTTAGATTAGTGTAGCAATTGCAAGCACATGTGGATCTTTATATCTAGTTCTAACTTAGAGTGTAAATAAGGTTGGGTTTACTCAAGTTGTAGACAAGCCAACCCTAATACGATTTATAAAAATTCAACTTAACCCTAGACCTAACCTTAACCCTATTTGTAAAAACTCTATTTATCCCTTTGCTAGGCTTAACCTAAAAGAGGAGGGCTGAATTGGGTTAATAAAAATCTCTTCGTAAACCCCTAATTAATTGATTCCCTTCGTTTTAAATAATTCAATTAAGATAATAGCAATAGAATAATCTTAGCAAGTAGTTAGAGCAAACACAAATAGTAGGCACATATATAGTAGTTTTAGACAACTTCTGTATTCTACTCTTCTAAGCACACATCTCTTGTGTCTTAAGTTCCAATAAATTAAACACCAATAACTTCGTGTCTTAGCACTCTTCTAAATTCTAGCTCTATTAGGCATAAATATAATCTAACAAAATGATTGTAAGTCACTGCTCTAATAATTCAACTTGTTCTTTTTGTGCTTAGTCTCCAATACCAATTCAAGGCAATATACCAAATAAATAAGATAAGAAGGAGTTTATACTTTTATGTGTTTCTTTGTAATATAGGGAGAAAGCCTTAAATATGAAACGAATGCTACTTTAAAGGCTTGAAAGCTCCCCTTTCATTGTCGAGTGCTTTAATAACTGAATTTATGAAGGTTGAAGCTTGAGCACTTGAATGTTTGAAGACTTTTAAGATTTAAAATTTTTGAATTTTGAGCACTTTTAAATTATCCTTCTTAAACTTTTGGTCATTGGAGGTAGTCGAAGTGCATTAAATATTCTTGAACGTTCGAAGTTTTTAACTATTGCGGTCGTCAAGTGTATGGCAAGCGGCTGCCCTATTCGATTGTGTC
>JAYJMB010088404.1:0-11267 GCA_036873735.1 Pouteria campechiana | reverse complement strand
TTTTCCCTTATTATTATACACTAAGTTCCTACACTATTATTGTGTCAAAACACATCAAAACACATAACAAGTTTCACCAAGTAAATAAGAATGAGATCCTTTCTAATTATATAAAATTATAGTCATAATATCTTCAACCTTTCATATGCTTTCATTCCAAACTAAAAAATAAATTTTATTCTTACCTCAAAATTATAAAACATCCCAACCATCCATTTCTAGGTTGGCACAACCAATTTTCTTGTTCCAATTTTTTTTTCTTTTAGGGCCTCACAATCTACCCCCCTTATGAAAAGTTTCAACCTCGAAACTTAAGTAAACAAGTAGGGATACTTTGTTCTTATCAACTCTTCCAGTTCCCAGGTCGCTTCTTCTTTTGTGTGATAATTCCATTGTACCTTTACTAGGTGAATAACCTTGTTCCTTAATTATTTTTCCTTACTGTCCAATATTTGAGTTGGTTGCTCAATGTACTACAAGTTTTCCTTAATTTGGAATTCTTCGGGTGCCAATTTGTGGGAAGCATCAGACTCATATTTCCTTAAAGATGACACATGGAACATATTGTGGATTCCACTTAACAATGGTGGCAAGGCTCAATGAGGACACTAGTGATAATGATGTAAAAGGTTAGCTAGAAAGGCTTAAAATGATCAAAGAATGCCTAAATCATTTTCAAGTAAAACATATTATCTCAAATTTTGCCTTGAGGGATAATTAAACAAGTTCTAGCATGCTCATGTCAAACGAAATATATCATTAAATTTACAGCATTATCAATGAATCCACATACACTTCGTATGATCATAACATAATATGATTAATAACAATTTCATCATTTATGAAAAAGAAAGACTTATCAAAATCATGTGCAATGGCAATCAAAAACTAAGCATAGGTTAATGATCATTAAGAGAGAATCAATTAATCTAACCTATTCAAATTCAACAATTTAGCACAATTGTTCTTGGATTTTCTTAGCTAAGTCATCAAAAATGAAGGTCATCAAAAAAATTATACCTCAATTTGAAAACATTAGCCTAAAAATGAAATAAAAATTCCCAAATACCCCCCAAAACTAAATATTATCCTCAATGTTAAAAAAATACATAAGGGGGAAAGAAATTTCCTTTTGTGGATGTATTCTCCTCTAATAGTGGATGCTGGTTGCTTTTGATGCTCCACACAGGCTCAATAAGGGATCAATTAAGATCAAGAAACCAAAAAGAACCAAAGCAAAAACAAAACAAAACAAAACAAAACAAAAATTAACTAAAAATCTTAATAGGGATGGGAAGAGATGTATTTCTAATTTATAGTCTTTACCTTGACTGTCTCTTTCTTTACTCAACATCTTTAAGGTAGATTTTAGTCTTTTGGTGCTCAGGTTCTTCAAATCTTCACATTGGCTTAAGTTCAAAAGTTGGTTGTTTCTCAATTGAAGGAATTGGTCAAGAGGGGCCTTGTCCTAATGTTTCAAAATACCTTCAATTATTTGGACCAAAAGAATCCATCCATTAAAAAATATCTATGATATCTTCATGTTCAAGAGTAGATGGGGTAAGATGAGTTAAACTTACTTTCAAAGGATGTTCTAATTTGCCGAAGTGTCAAGAGACTAAGGCATCCATTATATCTATGCGAAAGCAATTGTCACTAGCTCTAGGATACTTGATTGCATTAAAGTCATTGAAGATCACCTCTTCTTCCTGTACTTGAAGCTTCAATTCATCCTTTTAGACATCAATAAGAGCCCATTCAATTACAAAGAAAGGTCTCCCTAATATAATGGAGACATCATTATCTTCCTCCCTCCAAATCTAGCACCACAAAATTTGTAGGAAATATGAATTTGTTTGTTGTGATAAGTACATCGTCAATGACACCCCTTGGAAGCTTGATGGATATGTCAACTAACTATAAAGAGATGGTGGCGGGTCTAGCTGCTCCTAACCCAAGTTTCCTATAAATAGATAAAGGCATTAGATCAATGCTAGCACCAAGATCACATAATGCCTTTTCAAACACAGAATTTTTAATTACACATGGAATGGTGAAGCTTCCTAAACCTTGAGCTTTTGAGGCAACTTCCTTAATATGATAGCACTACACTCCTCAATAAGTGCAATAGTCTCATATTACTCTAGCTTCCTTTTGTTTGAGAGAATGTCTTTCATGAACTTCACATAACTTGGCATCTATTCAAGTGCATTGGCAAATGGAATGTTGATGTGAAGCTTTTTAAAAAGGTCAAAAATTTTGGCAAACTATTTCAAATTTTCTCTTCTTTAGGTGCTTAGGAAAAGGAATGCTCATAATGGGCTATTAAGGAGGCAATGGTTGAGCTTTAGGCAGAATTTGAACTTGGTCTTGTTCTTCTTGCTTATCTTTTTTGCCACTTGATGGAATCTTCAATTCCTTCCTACTTCTTAAGGTGATTGCCTTGCATTGCTCTTTAGGATTGACTATAGTGTTACTAGGTAGATTACCTTTTTAGCAACCATTGCACATATTAGCCAACTGAGCAAATTGGGCTTTTAGATTTCAAATATGAGTAGATTGATTCTCAAAATTTGTCCTTGTCTCAGTCATGAATTTGTTGGTATTGGTCGTGAACTTGCTAGTGTTGTTGGCCAACTAAGTTAAAGTAACTTTGAAATATGTCTTCTTTTCCTATTGTTGAAAACCTTATTGAGATTGCCCCATATTCTAATTATTTGTCCATGAAAAGTTTGGATGATTGCACTATCTTGGATTATATATGTTAAAGTATGAGTTGTTCTACTGCTTGTTAAAGTTTACCACAAATTATGCTTATTCGGTCTGAGGCTAAAAAATTGGATTTCTTTCTTGACATTTTTCACTGCGATAGTTACCTTGACAAAAATCATAAAAGAATTTAGGAGTATGGATAGAATTAACTACCATTTGATTATTTTGAATTTGCTTAGTAAGAGCCGCAATTTCAGTGATCAAAGCAGAAAAAGCATCATAAGCCTCATCCCTTGCCTTCTTCATCAATGCTCCCCCTACAGATGCATCAATCAATGTTTTTGGTAAACCCAGTTAACCCATTGTAAAAACTGTGAACTTACATCCACTTAGGCAACCCATAAGCAACCATTTGAACCAATCCCATGCATCATATAAAGTTTTGCTTTCATTTTGAATGAAATTATTGATTTTGAATCCGCATCTACACTTTTTTGCTAGAGGGAAAAATTTAGCAAGAAACTTTTGAACTAAATAATCCCAATGTAACACCTTGGGTGTTAATGGATGTTGAAAATGAGGGAGAATTTTTCACATTTTAGCGCAATGAGAAATTGAGGTGATAAAAAGTGATTTATAAAGAAATTTGTTATAGAAAACTGAATTGAACAAATAGAATGACTTTATTAGTAGTTTTGAGTGAAAAAGAACCAAAGTGGTGACTTTGAGTAAAGTCATGCATATGACTTAAATAACTAATAAAGCATGTTTATTATGTCAAATGTGACAGGTATGAGGTCTTGAATTGAACCTTAGAGATGATCTTTCAATTTTGAACTATTGAATTGAATGTTCTGCAAAAAAAAACTCAATAGGTGGATTTCATCAAATCATGAAACATTTAATGGATGATTAACCTTATATGATGGTTGTGGCAATTGAAATTTTCTCATGAGAGAGAGTATGAGGTGATTTGGTTCTTATATTTCATATAATGCATTATTGTGAGCTATGGAAGGATAGTAAGAAGAAAAGGAACTAAAATGGTGAAATTGAGCAAAGGCATGATTATGATCTATATGAATGACCTAATATGATTACCATAGTTATTGTGATGTGTGGTGAATCTTGGTTTAAATACTTGGGTGTAATTTGGAATGAAATTGGAATGTGGAGTCAATTATAGCACAAAACTCAGAGAAATTTGGTTAAAAATAATTGAATGAGTAATTTTTGGAAATTGACTTCAAATAAAGTGGTAAATAGCATAAACATGTTCCATTTCATGCATATGATATGTGGGAAGTGATTTTGTTGATATTTGAAGTGTTTTGTGTAAAATGAGGCTATGGGTGATATTTTGTAAGTGCAAAATTGAATTTGAAAAAGGGATTATCATGATTGAATTTTGATATAGATAATGGACTAATTTGAAATAGTGTTTAAACTAGAAGTTGTATATATTGAAATTATATTCATAAAAAATGAAGAATCATATTATTTGGATATAAAATGAAGAAATTATGGTTAATGCACTGAAACTACTTTAGATGTTTAAAATTTTTAAAAATAACATGATAGGCTACTTTAGTTATATTTTTGACATACATGCGGGATTATTTGGAAAATGTTGTCAACATAAAAGTTGTATCCCTTGAAATTATCTATCTAATGGAATAAAAATCATTTAATTTGGAGTTTATATAAATAAGTTATGATTAAAACACCAAAACTATTTTGTATACTAAAAAATAACAAGATAAATGAGATGAGTCAACTTAATCTAAACTTTTGACATATTTTTTGGCTTATTCAGGAAAATTTGTTAACATAAAGCTTTATTCCTTGAATTTATCCTTCTAATACCTCCAAAATCAAGTAATTTGGATGTCATACGAGGGAGATATGACTAAAATATGAAAACTACTTCTGGTAGGCGGTATGGCAGGAGGCTGCCATACCGGCTATAGTCGAATCCAAAGCCATAAACTTTGCTATCCAGTGGCAGGCAGTATGGAAGCCTCCTACCATACTCCCTATAGTCACAAGCGGTATGATAGGTTCCTATCGTAATTTGGTTATGCAGTTTTATAAGGCTGACCCATTCCGTTTTTTCATTTTTTCGTCTCGTTTTATCTCTCTTATGCCCTAGCCTTGGACCCAATTCATTCAACCTAATTTCTTGCCATTTTACCTTGGAAAATTCCTTTTTTGAGTAAAGAACATTTGATTTTTGTTTAAACCAAAGTTTAAGTCATTTAAATCATGAAAAACAGATGAAAATCTAGTTTTATCACAGATGGAGGGAGTTATTTTGAGTTTTGACCATAGATTCTCGTTCATGGGAGGAAGACAAGCTTGAATATCATGGTAAGTCACTTTTTCCCATTCAAATTTCTGATTTTTCATAACTAGGGTTTTGAGAAAATCATGAATAGTGGATTTTTGGGGAAAGATGATAAGGTTTTGTTGTTTAAATCATGGAGAAAATGATGTATTCATGCATAATGATGGGTTGGAGCTAGATTGAGCAAGAAAAATCATAGATTGATAAGTTAGGGTTTCATGCTAACTATGAAAAGTGGAAAATTGAGGAAAATGGCATTTTGGAATTAAATTGGGCTTGAGGAATCATCATCTATAATTGGCTAGGGATTTGCCTAATTTGTAAATAGTGATTTTGCCCCAATTTTGTAGCTTATGTATAATTAAACATGGGAAAAATGATTAATGGCATGATTGTAATGTTTTAGAACTTGTATGGAGTAATTTGGATTGGTGTAATTGAACCTTTTATTATGATCTGATTAAGGGTTAAAGAGGGTTTTTGTGTATGGGTTATGAGAGTCATGTATTGATTACATTAAAAGCATAATTGAGGCCTAATTAAACTATTCTTAAGATTAAATAAGTGTTAATTATGATTAAGTAAATAAGATTGTTGCTTGTATAGGATGATTGAGAAAAATGAAAAGGAATGGAGCTGGAAGAGTGTATGATGATTTGTCAGTAGGTAAGCAGACGCCCCTCCTTTGATTTGTTATATTGTATGATTGGGGATGAAAATCCCATTTGATTGTATCTGGGCTTGTGTGTTTTGATTTGGGGATAGTAGATGTCCCACATTTAATTGAGAATAATGATATCTAGTTTGGTTAGGGATAGTGGATATCCCTAGGGTTGAATTAATTGTTGCTTGGTTTATAGTGGAATACGCATGATTGGTTGGGGATAGAATGTTCCCTAATGTAGTTTGTAGTGAATGTTGCATATGATATGATAGTGAATAATATGTTTGCATATGATGTAAATGGAATGTTGGATACATGGTAATGTCAAGCATGGATAGACGTGTTTTAGATTTGAATATGTTATATATGGATTATTCATGATTATTTTCTATTATATGCCTACTTATTGAGTTTGCCCGGACTCACACCTTCTAGTTTAATTTTTTAGTTGGCAGGCTAGATAAAGATTCTTAACCAAGGTTTGAAATTGTTGAGCCAATATTGAAGACTATATTGTTATAATAGAATAATTTGTATTGAAAATTTATATGTCAATATATATTTGTATTCAAAGATCTCAAATGATATATAATTATATTAAATTATCCTTGATGTATATTGTAATGGAGTGGTATGTCATAATAGTAGAAAAATGTGGATATTATGTATCTTAGAATAAATTAGGTTATGGGTGAGTGGATGTGTATGTTTGGAATTTATATTATCATTTTATTATATTTGCTAAATAATTATACAAGTTAAACCCTAATAATTTTGGGGTCCTTTTTCTGAAGAAAATACTCGAGTTCCAAAATGGGACTCGACTACCCCACCCTAAAAATGGGCAAATGTAGGTGAATTACAATGCAAAATGATAAGTCGAGGCTCAAAAGGCGGGGCGTGACACCTAACTAATGATAGAATTTGTAGGCAAAAAATTCAACCAATGTTTTGCTCTATGCCTCAAAAAGAAAGGGAATAGCCAAAGGCAAATGGCGTCATCAAAGACACCATTATATATTGGTGTCACAAATCTCCAAAAAGTTTGTGATGTGAACATTGGGATCTTTAGTAGGCAGTCATATAAATTGAGTCCCTTAAATCATTTGCAAAGTCATTAGCTTCCACTCAAAATTGTTTGGACCAATAGTTAGCCTTCTGATGATAGATTAAATCACAATTATAGTCGATAATGCATAGTCTCTCAAAGCCATTGGTGGAGGATTCTCATTCACTTGACTGGGATCAGCCACAGTGTCTTGCAACTGACTAATGACTTCTCTTTTCTCCCTTCTAATTCTTTGAAGAGTGCGTTGTATCTCAGAATTGAAAGGAATTAAGTTGTTGCTCTTAGATCTTTAGATATGCCTATGAAAAAATCCTATAAAAAAGATACAAAAATAGTAATGAGTAATAAAACTAAAAGCAAAAAATTAAAGCAAATCTAGAGTTATTTATTTTGATATTGGTAAAAACACAGTAGTCCCTGGCAATGGTGCCAAAAACTTATTGTGTTCTTAACACAAGCACTTGTATCATTAACAAGTAATAAAGTAAAAGAAGAGATCTTTCCCATGAGGACTATAGTTTACCAAATACCAAATGACTCTAACCCTAAATTCTATTTGAATACTTGAATAATGGGAATAATAAACAGAAACTAAAATTAATTGAATTAACAAGACCATAACTTTCAAAAGAAATTCAAATTATTCAAGAAATCTAGGTTTTCTAAGTTCACCATATTAATCCTATTCAATTTCACCCAATTTAATCAATCAATATTTATTACTATGCTAATAGCAAATTTTCCTTTTTAATTATTAAGTTTTCTCAAGTAACAATAATCTATATCTGCTAGCAAATTTCCTACATTTTTATGAAAATTCTAAACTTACCAAGATGCATTAAGAGAAAGAAATTTATGTTGTTACACAAGCCTCATAGATATCTCTATTATATGACAATCTTATGATATTTAATCATGGTCTAATTTAATTTTGCTTCTTATCCTCAAATTAAATCACAAATCATGTAAAAGGGCATTATAACACCTCGCTCCTAGCACGCTACCATCTTATATTCCAGAGAAGGATTCTAATAGAAATTCGGTAGTCTCCCATGAAATATAAGGATTTCATACCTGTATAACATTCCTCATATAACACCATATCTCCAATCATTTATACATCACTAACACAAACAATAATACACACCCACATAGTACCCAAAATTGTAAGCCGCATTACAATGGCAAATGATATAACTAGACCTGCAGGAAAATACATTCACACATATCATATACATTCTATCACTATGACATACCAATACAATTACCTCATACATAACTCAATATAAATCTTAATTTGAATCTCATCAAATTACAAATTTAGGTTATTACCAGGGATTCCAACCCTAAATTCTTCAAAGTATCATGAAGATCACCATTTAATACCGATCACGAGCACCAACCCCCAGTTGGGCTCCATCGCTTGACTTGTCAACTAAAAATCACAAATAAAACAATGTTAGTTTGGGCAAACTCAATAAGTAGACAAGATAGAAAACAATAATCAATAATCAATGAAATAGCATGCTCAAATTCATAACATGTGTAAATTCATGACATGCTAAGTTTCATGACAATGCAATATATCCCCATACCCATAATGCACATATTCTCATTACTAGACCAACATCCACCTAGGTTAGGCACATTCTTTAAATGCATTATCATTGACAAGTCATCCTCACAATCAAGACTCATATAAAACCTGACCATCAAGTCATCCTCATTAAAACATATTCATCATCAACATACTCACAATTAGGACTCACTAGGAATAAGAACACAATTCTTTTTCCTCTTCGATGTGCAATAGTCACTCTCTGTACCCCTGGCTACAAAGCCTGCCAGGTCCATGATAGTCTCTTACTACCATCTGTGGCACCCCGCCCTTATTGCTCCATAGGGACCACAAGTTCACCAACCACATTTACTAAGGAGATCAAGTGTATCATATTCACAAGTTATAAACCACCTCTACTCAATTATCAGATATCAAGCCAACTAGACATATTTGCACCTTATAGCTGCCACATCAAGTCCATGTCACTGAGGCATATCCACACCACATAGGTGCCACATCATATTTATGCCACCAAGGCATAATCATACTACACATATATCATCCACCATGCCTCCCAGGCATAACCTATAATGCCCTGCCATGGGCCTATGCATTATAACATTACCTTGTAATTTTTCCATTTCTAAGGGAGAATTCTGTCAAAAATCTAGCAGAGTCTACCCTAATTTATATGGAATTAAACCTATGCAATTATTAATCGTATATAAACTTGAATTCAAAAACTATAAACCAATAACAACAATAACATATATCATTAACCTTGCCCAATTTACTCACATCTGCCTAGAACCTAATTCACCTCATGATGGAAAATTAACAAACTGGAATAGTTTACCTCTATTCATGAATACATGATGATATGCTAAATCTATTTTATATTATTATACATACCCATAATACATTCATAATAATGTTATTACAATTTGAAATAAAAATACATACACACAATACAAAAAATTTCCAATTCCACTTTCTATAAGACTATAAAAATCATCATCTTTGGGCTCCCTTACTTGACCTATCCACGAAAAATATCATAAGAAGGCATGACTCCAAGAAAACTTAGCAAGTCGGATGATAGTAAACTATAATAAAATAAAACAATAGCATGTTCTAAATCAGAACATAAATAAATACATCATAAGGTAATCATGAGAATATATTGATGAGGCTCAAGTCCTCATGACTCCAATATATATCTTACACCATTCTGTTATAGTCTATATCATATCTCAAACATAATCATTCTAACACCTCATATCATAATAGAGCCATGCAGGAACTTAATCTCATAATTGTGCCATTCTGGCACAACACATATTATACTATGCTATTCGGGCATAAAATAAATCTATTTAAACCATTATGGAAGATTTCCTATTTTGATCACCATAAACAATTACATAATACCTTCATACACATTACAGGGAATACTCTCACTATCCCTTCATCTGTAATTTCATTTACTCTTCAAAGTGAAAAATCAGATATCATAGAATCAGGGGATATCACTTAAATCCAACTAAACAAACACCTATTCCAGCATGTAATATAGTCATACATATAGACATACAAGTAGCAAGGATTCTATTTCATAATTTAACATATTTATATCTAACAATTGGGATATCTACTATCCCTATCAATTCGTACATGCCCATACAAAGCAAGGGATATTCGTTATCCCCATTCAGCTTTATAGTCAATCAGAAAAAAGCCTACTTACCTCAGAATTTTGCAAGTCCCATAACTCAACTAGTTCCATAGCTTTCCATTAGCTCAATAGTCCTACACATATAACAATCTCATTTTTTTACAAGACAATTTTCACTCATGCAAATCAAGTCAATAATTTACAACTCCTAGAGGTTATGTTTAGTCCATTGGGATTTTCATATACCTTTCAAGTGCATAGTTGCACTTTAACATGAGCCATAAGCCATAAGATTATCTAGCTTACATTATTCTTTAATCATTCCCTAGTCGTATATTTCATACATGACATACACAATATCAATATCTCATGCATCTCATGCATCACCTACTATAGGCTTCAATAAGATTAGCCAATCACATCTTTCTTATCATTGGGGCATTTCATCGAATATGTTATATGTATCCATTAAGTCATAACATTTCAATAAAGATCATGAGGAAATTTCACTTTCAACAAGATATACTCCTTATAGAACATGATTAACATGTAAATAACCCTAAGGACAAGTCAATTAAGCTTGTAATCCAACTAATTCACTACTCAATCATTTTATATAGAAACCCCTTTTCTAACAACATCATTAGATGTCTATAATTCAATCCATTTCAAAAATGCTATACTCCATAAGTTAATCATCTTCCCCATAGCAATTGCACATAAATCAAGCATCCCCTTCCCCGCGCCCCTGCCCCCCCCTTGGTCCAATTTTCATTGTTCACAAATTTAGTATAAACCCTACCAAGGCAAAATCATGAAATCAAATAGGAATAAGGGGCTTACCTTTGATTTCATGCATGGCTTCCATCCCCAAGTAAGAATCTAACTTCAAAATGCCAAGGATCTCCACCACGTATAGCAAAACTAAGTTGTTCTTCTTCTTTCGCCATCCAAACTAATGGAAATTGGGAGTAGAGTCTAGGATTCTTGCTCTCATCCATAAACTCAGTGATTTTCCCTTGAAAATGAAATAAACATTGAGCATATAAGGGTTGGGTTTTTAAGGCTTGGACATGGGACAAGAGGGAAAGAAGAATTGGGTGAAATGGGCTGAAGCAGCCTTTTTCTTATTCCTTTGACCATAAGTTTTCTGTAAGGCCCTAAAAAATTTTACAAATGCAAATTTTTGCTATTGTAAAGTTTTGGTAACTTTTGCCGGGTTGATAGGTTGTATAATTA
>JAYJMB010088402.1:0-64067 GCA_036873735.1 Pouteria campechiana | reverse complement strand
AAAAGTATAATTTATTCAATATGTTAATGTTGTAAATAATGTAAATTTAAGTGTGTGAAGTGTTTTAAGTTGCATGTCATTATTTTATTAGATCCAAGGATGATCTTCATACACTTTACTTTTACAATGCGACTATAATTCTAGGCGCATGTAGGTGTTCGCGCACATTTATACAGGTTAACAGGGTAAGTTTAGGGGAGACTCTAACCGAGAGTTCTCTTGTTCCTGTCTAAGTAATGCCTCAAAAAGCAGGGTGTTACAAAGTGGCATTAGAGCATGTATATTTGATACGCAGAAGAATAGTTCAGATAAGTTCCAGAACTATAATGGTAAGGGTGTTGGAAGTTAGTGATAGAATGACATGCACAGTTTTAATTTTACATGGGGGAACATTAGTATAACATGCAATTTGAATTTTTATGTTGATCAGTTCAATTGATATTTTAACATCATGATGTTATATGATCTGATACTCTTCCTTATACAATCATGGCACCAAGGAAGAGAGTGGACAAAGGTAAAGCCCCCATGATGGAGGAGGAGTCACCGAGAAGGACTACCCAGACTCAAGTGACGGGAGTTATTATTCGGGAAACTTAGGCAAAAGCCTTCAGGGCAGATGAAATACTGGGGTTGACCCAAAATGAAGTTGAAGGAGGGCTAGTAGAACCTGAGGAAGGCCAAGGGGTAAAACCTGTCAAAGTAGATAGGTTGGGTATTGCAATTCTTGATGTTGATATAGTTTCACCTATGCTGCCTCAAATAATGACTCAAGAATTTGGCACTATGATGACAATGATAGTGGGTATTGCCCAGACATTACAAGAAATAGCTCAAATCCAAAGGAGGTAGGCAAAGGAACCCCAATCAATGGCAAGGTCGTGGGCAAGGCCAATAAATGTAGAACTAAAAATGGGGTAGTCATCTCAAAGACAACCAAGAAGAGGTATAAATATGAAAGCTTTCCAAAGTATGAAACCTTCAACTTTCAAAGGACAAAGGGACTATTGTGTGGTAAATGAATGGCTAGCTAGTATGGAAAAAACATTTGCATATATGGAATGCCCATAAGAACATAAAGTATTATATGGAATTTACCAGCTGGAGGGTGAGGCAGAACAGTGGTGGCACACTAAAAATTGACAGTAATTGAAAATGGTTTAGGAATGGCATGGACTGATTTCAGAGAAAGATTACTCTGCAGATATGTGCCAGCTAGTGAAAAGGATAGGTGAGCTACTGAATTTTTGACACTATTGCAAGGCAAGAAAACTGTAGAAGAATATGATGGACAGTTTAGATCTTTGGCATGATTTGTGCCATGGGCCCAAATGGATTTACCTAAAATAACATAGAAATTTTATGAAGGATTGCAGTTAGATATCCAGGAGAAGCTAGCCCCTCTCATGTTGAGTTGATATGAGGATATCTTAGAGCGTGCTCGTCTGGTAGAACGTGAGGCAGAGGAACAATCTAGATTTAGGGAGAGGAGACGCATGAAACCAAGCAAAAAACTGAGTAGAGTGATAGTATATTATCTAAGAAAATTTGTAATTATTGCAAGAAGCCGAGACATTTAAAGTTTGACTATCCAGTACTGTTAAAGAACTCTGGTAGACTAGATTGACTCTAGGGCAGATAAGAGAAATTAGTCAAAGGTCAAGTCATCCACAGGATGTGGGACAGCGAAGGCCACTCACTTGCTTTATATGCAGTGAGATTGGTCATATTAGATGGAATTGTCCTAATCAAGGAAGTAATGAAAGTGTAACTTCCCGAGCTCCATCTCAGCCTAAACATGGTGGGGTTCAGATGCAATGCAAAGGTTAAGGACCTAATGCAGTCCCTGGGCAGATTGAACAATATAGACCTTCATTAACTGTGGTGGTACAGGCGACCAATGCTCAGGAAGTCCAGACCATGGACCACATAATTGCTGGTAATCTTTTTGTGTGCAATTACATGGCACATGTTTTGTTTGATCTGAGTGCCTCTCAATCTTTTATCTCTATTACATTTTTAAATAGAGTTGGGTTATCTAAATACCCAATGTATCTTTTGATGAAAGTATCCACTCCTTTGAAAGTAGTTAGTTTTGCTATAGAGATATGTTATGAAATACATATAGTGATTGAGAGAAGATAGTTTTATGCTGATTTAATTTATATTGGGTATGGATTGGCTAACCAAGTATGAAGCTAAGGTTGAGTGCAAAACCAAGTAAGTAACTTTGAAGACCCCTGATAAGGTAGAAATTACCTTTAAAACTTCACCTAATGGCAAAGCACCTAAGCTCGTATCAGCTATGAAAGCTCTCAGCCTGGTGCAAAAAGGGTGTGAAGCATTCTTAGTTTCAATTATCGACACCCACTCCGAACATTGACTACTGGAAGATATACCAGTAGTACAAGATTTTCCAGACATGTTCCTTGGTGAATTTTCTGGATTGCCTCCTGAACGAGAAATAGAGTTTTGTATTGATCTTCAACCTAGGGCAAAGCCAATGTCTAAGGCCCCATACAGGATGAATCTAAGGCTGAGGAGGAAAGATAAGTGTAGGTATGATTCTTAAACTCAAATGGCTTTATATTCTGTGATGATTTACATTTACAATCTTTATTCATTTGTATCTAATATAGCCTCATGTATACAAGAATAGAACTTTAATGTTTAGCGTAGATTAAAAGAATCTAAACAAATAAATTCATGACACAGAATTGAAACACAAATTGAAACAAAATTTTAGAGACACCTAGGAAAAAGAGAACATTGATATAAAAAGCAAATAGTTTAAGTAATGAATGATTCGTTCGAAATTATAAAATGTATTCTATTTTGTTAAGCAGTCTAGATTCTTAACTGCATTCTATTTCATGATAGAAAGGAATTGCACTGATTGAACTGCTACATAAAAGCTCACATTTATTTGATTTTGCTAATGAGAGAAAAGTGCAAGAACCTCTCAAGTGTATGCAGGAAAAAGCTTGAAATGAGCACATGGAAGAAGGAGAATGATGAGAAATCAAAATCATCTTCTCAATCTATAAACTTTAAGTTGAAGAAAGAAAATCAAGCTCTAAAATGAAAAGTCAAGATTGGCACCATCATCTATGAGCTTAAATGTATAAATCAAAAAAAGAAGTGACAAAGGAGATAAGTTTGCCAAACTTAATATGTTTAACTGATAAATATATGAAAAATGTGCATTTCACTGTTATACATTCTTATTGTTTCTAAATCAACACTTGACTGCATTGGTTTTGAAAGGATATGAGTTCATCGATTTGGGCTAAATCATTCAAAAATTTTAAGTTAATATGTAAAAAATTTAATCCTTAATGTCATAATAGTCCCAAGGCATAAGTTAAGCCTATTTGGGAAACCTCATAGTTTAAGGTCTTGAGTAGGTATTTCATACCTAGTCATTCCTTCTGTAACCATCATTAAGGCTTGAATTCCTAAGATTAAAATAATTAACAAAATAATTTAAATCTTGGTGAATGTTTAAAAGTTATGCTTATGTCATGAATTACTGTATCTTATCCATTATTCCTACTATTCATGACCATAATGTTTATAAAATTGTTTAAGCATATACAACTTGAAATTATATGATGAAAAAATTCAAATAATATGTGATGGTTTATTTTATCCCAAGTTGTTTTCTACATTATCTGAAATTTTCCCATCATCTGGAGTAGTTTTAGTATTTTTATCATAACTTTTTCTACAAACTCAAAATTAAGTGATTATTGATTTGTTGGATAGATAATTTGAAAAGATACAACTTTTATGTTGATTACATTTTCTAAATCATATTTATTCTATTCCAAGAATCAACTCAAAGTAATGCCTTTTGGTAACGCCCAAAATTATTATTTCGGACAAAGTGAAGTTTCAGATGAAGTTTTAGTTATTGGAAATAATTACAGTATTTTAGTCATAACTTTTTCAAATAAATTCAGAATCTTATAATTCTTGATAAGTTGGAAATATAAAAACAAAGGCTAAAACTTTTATGTTGAATACATTTTCCAAATATGACTCTGTGTACTAGAATTTGCTTATAAATAAACTTTTTGTAATCTTCAGCTTCTTTATAGCCTTTGATATCTGAAACAGAAATAAACTCTATTAAGTACAATATTTACTCAAAAGAGATTATAAACTACTAAAAATAACTTTAAAATAAGATCCAAAACATGTGAATTTATGTATAAAAATACGACATATTATGATCTTATCAATGTGTTTGATGATTTGAAATATTGAGTGCCATAATATGAAATGATATGTTTGATTTATTTGATATTATGCCTAAATTAATTGTGTTGACATATAATTGAATGAAAAAAAATATTAAATGGTTATTAGGATAGAGAAGCTAAGAAATTAGAAAATTAAGAAAATTCTAGGAGTATCTATCTCTTAGAGAGCTACTTGAATGACTGGATGTCAATCCATTTATAGAATAGTTAGAGTTCACATGGGATACAAATGCAAGTAGTATTCTTGTTGGTAAATATTATCATGAGGATTGATCAATAAATTGAATAATATTGAGGAACATAATTCAAAGAGTAATTAGGCAGATCTCATCTTGTTATTCATTAAGAAAAAATTGCAGATTGAGTTATCGTGAAAATTAAATGCTGCATCTCAAAAATCAAGGGAGAGAGAAATTTCTTCAGAAGAATAACATAAATCCAAATTTGAAAATTGAAGAAAAAGATGGAAATGTTCAATTATAATGTAAATTATCAGACTTAAGAAACTTACAATGCACACCTTACTAACTAGACCTTAGGAAGGCCACCTTGCATTGATAAAATACTTGGTGATCAAATCCTCTGTTGAATATTGAGATATGATTCTTTGATGATTTGTTCAATTGATGAGGTGCATAAATTATGATATAAATATATTTGTGAAAGCACTAATGAGCATAAAAAAGAACATACAAAAGGCTTACGAATTTCCAAAGATAACTGAATGAGTGTGGTTAATGTGAGCATGTAAAGTGATATCCATTGTATTAGTGATCATCAAGTTTAGATTCCCCCAATTTATTCAAGTATGAAATGCCCTACCAGTAATAACAATGATGCTTCCTGAAAATCTAATTTTAAATGAATTATAGAAGTATCTTTATAAAAAAAATGTCAGATTAAGCATTGCATTTAAATGTGATTGATGATCTAAAGCTTGAATAAAATAAAATTAGTATTCCAGAAGGTAATCCTGAAAAATATTTGATTCATAAACATGTGAATTCAAGAAAATTGAGAATATAAATTTGTTAAAGAGGAAATCTACAAGCTAAAAGCTTTGATTTGAAGATAAGAAATGATGTCTTAGATTATTAATCTTAGGGGGTAGAGAAAACTTGAAAAGAAAAGATATGTTTTTATGTTATACATTTTGTAAAAACTTCACATTAAGAGCACACATAATAAGATTTCACATGTATTCTCTTTATGAAATATGAGGAATAGTTATGAAATTACTTGAAATGTTATGAATCTGGATTTGATGTTTCTCATGCCTGAATGGAAATTATGATTTTGATGTATATCTTGATTTGGTGAGTACACTACTTTATGAATATGAATTTTCTTATGTGCACCAATGCCCCACTTAGGGTCCTATGCGTTTTTCCTTTTCATCATATATAAAACTTTAATTTAACAACTATAAAACAATAACATAAATCATTACACATGCCCAATTTACCCACTAAACATGCCCAATTTACCCACATCTACCTAACCCCGTGATGACAATGGAATAATACTTTCATCTATCCCAATATCATACCCATTTATTAATATTATGCATACATTACATTTACATCATTATACAATAATTAAAATCTTTTAGATATAATTATACATATACATAAGGGATTTCAATCCTAATTTCTCAAGTTAACATAAATAACATGCTCTGGCCTTGCCTTCTAGATCCAACTTGAGTTGGGTTCCATCACTTAACCTACCAACTAAAAACATATAAGAAGAAGGTATGAGTCTAGGCAACCTTAGTAAGTAGGTTGAATAGAAAATAATGGTAAAATAGTAGCATGTTCACAATCACATGATCTAACAAGTTTAGGCCATTATGACGCCTCATACCATAATAGTGCCATGTAGGTACTTCATATCATAATAGTGTCATTCAAGCACAACATATATTAATCATATCTATGCCACTTGGGGCATATCATATCTGTGTCATTCAGGCACCACATATCAAATTATGCCATATAGACATAATCATACCATGCATACTAGCACATACTATAGAATCCATATCATAATGTGTATAATATTATACAATATAGAATCTTTCCCTTTCCATGACAATATACTAGCACATACAATATAGCACATACAATATGTAGCACATTATAGAATCTTTCCCTTTCCATGACAATATACTAGCACATACTATAACAACAACCTACTTTGGGATATTAATAATCCCCATCTATACACATCTTAGTGAATATTCATGATCCCTTTATCCACATATTCATTCATTCACATAAGATATACTCAGGGAATACTTATTATTCCCAACTAGGCACCCATTGTATCAATAATTGATTGACACATCTATACATACAAGTAACAAGGAATCCATATCATAATGTGTATATAACAAATGGGATATACACTATCTTCATTCAATAAATATATGCCTCTATACACATGGGATATCCACTATCCCCATTCTTTAATACATTCTCAAATGAATAAGAAGGGAGCCTACTTACCTGACTGAAGGACCAATTCCTGCTCCACATCCCTAGGTTCCATATTCCCATTTAGTCTCAAATGACACTACACATATAGTAACTCAATTGATTGATAAAGGCCATTTTACTTAGTTCATATCACATCAATGAATTTTAATGTCTAAATATCATGATTGGTCCATTGATAGTCTATATATCTTTCAAATGCATCATTGTGTTTTTAACATTAGCCATACGGCTGTTTAACTTACATCCTATACAATGCATATCCAACACCTATGCAACCTATTTAATATCAAAACAACTTCTATCACATACTCAATCTCATTTGGGCATTTCACCGAACATTACATATACATCATTTAATTTATACTATTCCAGCAAAACTTCATTAAGAATATTGTATTTCCCCCACAACATAAACCCAACATGTAATTACTCATAAGATAATCACCCAATTCACCCAATTCACCGGTCAATCACTCTATACGGAAATCACCTTTTTATAGTTTATGAACAACAAGATAATTATATTTCCTCAAATCCAAATCATCCCAAAACCACAATAATAAATACATTACTCATTTTCCCCATGATTATTACACCATGAACTACGAGATGGGGGAAAATTACTGTTCACAGGTTAAGAAAATCCTACCAAAGCATTACTTGTGATTTCTCATGCCCAAATAAGTTCCACACCACTAAAATTCATGAACAATTCATTTTCCCCATGAATTCCCCACATAAATCATGAAATTTTATCTCCCAAGTCATTGTTCACAAAACCCTAGCTTAACACAAATCATTATTTCTTATGCTCAATTCAGTTCCAAAACATTTTAATTATCGTATTAATCACTTTTCCCTATGAATATACCATATCAATTTCCCCCCTTTTTCCCACAAAAACCTTACTGTTCCTGTCTAATAGGTAAAATTGTAAATTTAATGGGGAACTTTCAAATACAAGCATGGCTTCGAGTCTTGCGTATGAATTTGGCCCCAACTCTACAATAACCAACCCCACCTTTTTCATCTTCCAAATGGCTTGAGCTTGATTATAATTGTAAGAATCATGGGTTTCACTTGTAAACCTAGCTTTTCCCTCATTAATTTCATGCAAAATTTTGCCAAATGGGGTGCAAGACAAGGTTTTGGGCATAAGAAGAAAACAAAACGGAATGGGGGGAACAAACAGAATGGGCTGGCCATAAAATCAGGTCACCGACTTATAATGTCGACCAGCGTTGTAGCATGGAATTGGGCACCGTGGTGGTGCCCAATTCACTGGACATTGCCTAACCCCTTTCATGATTTGACGCCGTGGCGTCCAGCCTATTGCCCCCTTTTTCTTGATCTTTTCAACCAATATACTCCTATTTTTCCCATATCTTGACATCATGATTTTTTCATGTCAATATCAAATAAAATGCATAATAATTTTGTCCTAAATAACTAGAAAGAAAATCATAAATCCATTTGCATCTATTTTGAATATGTACAATCACATTTACCTTATATGTAGCCATACATATTTGTTTCAAATCAATTTTCTTCACCTCAATTTGTCACTCTGAAATAAGTTCAAAATTGTCCCCCTATTTTTAACACCCTAGGTGTTACATGTGCCTAAATTAATGACTATAACTGTGACTAAAGGTCATTTTTTAGGATCCATCTCTATGATTGCCAAAATGGGAAGTAACACTCGTTTATATTTGCTTCAAATTAATATTTGAATGGCATATCTATGATATATTTGTGAAGGATTGATTATACGTGTTATGCATGAATGAGCATCCATTTTATGAAATATTATCATGCTACTTATGTATGTTTGCTATTTAAGCTATATGAAATGAGCTTTAACGAGTTTTATCTCTTGATTAATTTACATGCTGAATGAATTAGCAAAGGGAAAATCAACCGCACTTCACAGCTTCAATACTTCCCTTGGTTAATTTTCCACATAACTTTGAGCTTTCAATAAGAATTATTTAATGCTTGAATGTTGCCCTTAAATGTGTTTTCTATTGATGAAAATTTATCCTATCTCATGTTTATGGTTATGCTTTGTATGTGATCCAACAAATGGTTATATATTATTCTCTTGGGACCCAACAGAGCAGTAAGAGAATGATTTGAGTTTTAGATGTTTTGCTATCAATGGGGGGAGTGAGAAATATTGCTGGATGTATTATGCTTAACTGTCCTATCTCTTAAAAGGATGATATGCCCCATTTGTATTCCCATTTGGTGGACCCTTTTGAATCTGACAAAATGGGGGAGAAGGTAAGAAGACCTATAGGAAGTTGCTTGGTTGGGAGAAAAGGACTTTTAGTTGGTCATGATTTGTATTAGAAGAAATATATGTCATGACTTGTCCTTATATCTAAAGAATCAAACTCCATAGGATTACACATCCAATTAGATAGGGGGAGTTTATTATTGGCTCATTATCATGTCATTTAAATGTCACAAGTCTTCAAGTTTTGTTATCATAAAAAAGGGAGAGATTGTTAGGATCATCGTATATGATTTTGATGATAATAAAACTTGCAAAAGACTTAATTTATGCCAATGATGCTTCTAATTTAGAAAGCTTGAAATGTATGCACTTTATTGAGATATGATTTATGCAAGCATATACGCATCTTGATATAAGTCTAGATACTTTAGAAAAAAAAGGAAAAATCATCTTGATCTATATTATTTTCAATTTTTTTTTTATCATTTTATAAGGCTGTGGATCATATGCTAATGTACCTCAAAAAATATTTATTTGAATGAAAAAGAATGTGTGCTTAAATGAGTTTATAGATTCAAAATCATGATTTAAAGTATATCCATGCTTTACAACTTACGCAAATCTTATGTAAGTAATTATATTATGATGAAAAATATCAAATTAACAAAGTAGCAAAAGTATAAAAATTTCTAAATGCAGGAGTGTTGCTATAATAATTTTATTACAGTAACGCTGTAGTAACTACCATAATGAATCTCAAACAAAGTTCTACTATAGTGAATTTCGGACAAAGCTATCCTGCACTAATTTTCAAACAAAGCTTAGCTACCATAAGCTAGTACAGCTTCGAACAAAGCGAAACTAACTTTGGACAAAGCTACTCACATTTGTTATAGTTAAAGAAGTGCTATAGTAATTGCTATAGTGACTGCTACAGTAACCTTTGGACAAAGCTAGATATTAAGTTTGTCTGAAATTAACTTTGGACATATTGGAAGATTTAATGCCCTACAAAAAGCTTTCCATTCTTGAGTAATCATCTTCTTCTTTACCAAAAATGAGTTTCTAGACTTTCTAATATTTTAGAACCAATCAGAAGCAATGCAGTCCAATGGAAGAAAACCTCAACATTCTTCTTCATTCAAAGCTACTCATTTGCCTCCATTTTTTGTATTTAATGAAACTCATCTTCTCCAATAGTCAAATTTTTGAGAATAGCTATCTAAGGAGATGAGCTGGGACATTTCAAGAGTTGAAGGAGAAGAAGAAGAAAAAGGATTGAGCCAAAACCTTCAACAAATCTTTGCAATCTAGTCCAAAAGCTTTAACCTTCATATATTTCTCAAGAGCTTCAACTTTACAAATCTTCAAGGCCATCTTCTTTAAAATAATAAGAAACCTATTCAAGTTTCCAAATTTTTTTTTGCTTCAAGGTGCTGCCAAGATCAAAGAGCTTTAACGCCATATCAATACTACTTCAAGGGAGCTTGAATTTATTGTAAAGTGCTTATTAATTTATCATTTGTATTTGTGCTTTAAGTGTGTATACTCATCTACCTAGATAAAGGCATTTTCTTGTACACCAAATACCTGTAAATGTAGAGTTTCTAGTTAGTCTAAGAAACCAGGTTGTTGAGTTGATGGTGAGTTCAAGGAAAAACCAACATTATATAAGTTTGCTGGTGAGCTTGGAAACCGGTGAGTTGGTGGTGTAAGCTTGAGAAAACCATCATTGTATAAGTTTGTTGGTGAAATTGGAAACCATTGAGTTGGTGGAAAGCTCAGAAAAACCATCATTGTATAAGTTTGTTAGTTAATTTGAAAACCAGTGAGTTTTTGGTGAGCTTTGAAAAACCAGGTTGTGTTTCCATAGTGGATAGTGGAACCCAAGGACAAGGAGATTGTGCTCTTGGAAGAGTGGAGTAGGGAGGGTTGCCCGAACCAATATAAAAATTTTGTGTCTCTTGTGTGATTGCTTTACTTTCATTATGCTTTATTTTTTTTATTATTTATTTTATATTGCATACCACACAAACATGAAAAGAGAGAAATTAATCTTATAGGGGTTAAGTAAGAAATTTTTATAAACCCAATTCACCCCTCCCCTCTAGGATTAAGCCAGTCTATAGGTCCCAACAAAGCTAACATTGATTTACAAGAAAGGGAGTCACCAGAAAGATCAATACCTAAAAATTCAATAGAAGCTAAGGGAGAACAAACCACTGCCTTTAGCTTTATGTCCATTCATGACAATGAGGTATTTTCTAAAATTGAAACTCCCAATTTTCAAGAAGTTCTAGAAGAACTATATGATGATTTTAAGGATTTGAAGGCCAAATACAAGGAGATTAAAAAAGAGCCATTTAGAATAATAAATTAAGGCTCCAAATTGAAAGAAGAAAATGATATTATCAAGAATGATAAAAATACCATCAGTGAACTTGAGCTAGTCAAGATGAAAATAATGCCCTTAAAAAAACCTTGACCTCCACCTTATTGAATTAAAACCAATGAGAAAAGGTGGATAACAACAAAGGAAATAAAATAATCATTTTGGAAGAATTGGGTCCCCAAAGTTGTTGCAAATGTAGCAAATGTTATACAATCTCCTGATATCAACTTAGTGGCACCAAAGAAGTCATGGGTACTAAAGTATGATGTCACTAACCCACCTGGACCCATTCCCAAATGGGTTCCAAATAACTAGCATAACCTGTCAATGTAGGTATGCTTGAGAATCACAAGATGCAACATGTAATATACTAATTGTGGTTGCTCAATGCACATGACAAGGGATAGGGAGTTAGATACATATTAGATCTCTGTTAATGATTTCTACATATCATTTGATCTTTATGTAAATGCTCTTAATGATGTCTTATTATCATATAAAATCTGTGCTAGTCATTCATCTCACATTTGTTCTTAAATGATTTGTGCTAATAGGAATGAAATTAATCATTGAGACCATTACAGTCCCAAGGCATAAGTTAAGCCTATTTGGGAAATCTCATGGTTTAAAATCTCGAATTGGAATTCAAACCCATGTCAGATCTTCTATAATAACTTCTTAATTCAATTTCATGGTTAGAATATTTCAAATGTTGCTTTAAATATTTTGCTAGTCTTTTGGACATTCATTACATTTCATTTTTCTTTCAGCCTAAAGATAAATGCAATTATCAAAAGGTAAAATTTTGGATTGAGTGAAAATTCTAGTCTTTATCCGAAATCCAGTCTTTGTCTGAAATCTATAAAACCCTAAAATTGTATTGAATACTATTTCGCCCCATTTTAGACACACTGACTCTCTCACTTTCATTCCCTATGTCTGAAATCCCATCCACGAAAGAGACGATTAGAATTCCTGCTTCATTTAAAGATTCTCCTTCCCCTCAAATCCCCATTTCTACATTCTTGCATTCCTCTATTTCTCTGCTCCAAAGAATCCTCAAATCCATCTCTTCTATTCAATACTTTCAAACCCTAATTATCAATTGCTGTTAGATGGCTGAAGTGCCTAAGTCAAGCATACCAGCGGCATCTGCGTTCGATGAGTCAAGAAGAAGAAGGTAGAGAGAAGAACAAGAAGAAGCACCCCCATCTCAGAGAAGACGACTGAACAATACCAATGAGCTAGAGGTAACATTCAGAAATGATGAATCAGCCTGCAACAATACTTGAATGTTTATGAAAAGAAAAAAGTAGTGAAGGGAATGATTCTTGATTTTGAGACATTTGGAGAAAACATATGAATTTGGAAATATGTAAATGGTTCAACTTTTAGGGGTGGATTGATTTCATGAGTTGCAAGGACATTTGCTATACAAGAATGGTAAAAATATTATTCTACAAGTATAATTCCAAGTTGAAGAAGTTGTGGATAGGAGACAAAGAAATAGAGCTATCTCCTGATAGTATAAGAAACTGTCTAAATCTCCCCATAGTTGAAAGACAAGATATGGAGTGGCCTACATCTAGAAAATGATTATTTTCAGATTTAGCTGGAATAAAAATTGAAGATTGTGTAAACAATTTACTCCTAGCTATCTGGATTTGAATCTAAAGCTAGTTCACATCAATAATATCTATCCAAAAAGGGGAGGTAGAGATAATATTTCTAAGAAAGATGCCAAAATTTTATGGGCATTGAAAAATGGAAGAAAATGGTGGCCAAAACAATTTCAGAACACCTATACCAGGTCAAGTCAAAAAAGATTCCCTATTCCTTATGAAATGATTTTTACCAAATTCTCAAGAAGAGTAGGGATAGATTTGTCACTTGAAGAAGGAGAAGAGCCTAAGAAGTTAGATATAATGAACTCTGAGGAAAATGGGCTTCTCAAAAACTCCTGATGAATGGCTTCTAAAAAAGCCAAGAATGTCAAAACCTTCTAAGAGGAAGAATTGAAAAAGAAGTAGCAGAAAGGAAAGAAGAATCAATCAATCAAGGGAAATGAAGTAGAAGCTATCCCCTCAATGAGAGAAGAAGAAACAGCAAGAGAGTAGAAGAACCTATTCCTTCTGCAAAAAATGAAGGAAAGAGAAGTTACCTTCACAAATAGAGAAGAAAAGACAGAAAGAATACAAGATCCCTTCTCTCCTGTGGAAGAAAAAGTAATGAGAGAAACCATCGGAGATGTAGAAGAATAAGCACGAATAGAAGAAACAAGAGATGAGTCTACAAGGGAAGAGCAAGAAGTTCTTTCCCTAGCCAGTAGAGAAGAAATATTAGCAACAACAATAGAAGCAATAGCAACAAAGATAGCAGCAACCCCACCACCATTTAGACCCATTTCAATTTTAAGTCCTCAATCCATTCCCTCTCCAATCAAACCCACGTATTCCTCTTCTCAAAACCTTGAGGACAAACTCACCAACATTGAAGCTTCCATTCTATCTCTCACCATAAAATGAACAGAGTGATCCATTTAGTAGAATCTTTGAAAATTCAAACTCAACCAGCCCAACCTTTCTCTCCTATACATGATCCTAGACTCTCTTCACCCCTGAGATCATCTCATCACTCTCACCATTCGCCATCTCATCACTCTCACCATTCACCATCTCATCAGTCTCCACCTACCCCTCTCTTTCTCCTTGGTCCTCTTCATCATTTCCACTTCTACATCCTCATCTGATTCAGTTATTATCATCTCTAAATCAAAGATTCCTCTATCCAAACTTCCCTACCTTACGTCTGGAAAACTCACTTGTAAGAAACCTTCTATCCATCTCAACTGACACCTTCTTCTCCATCTAAACAACGATCCTCACAACCACTCCCTGCAACTGTTGTTTCTCCTCCTCAAGATGTTTCACATCCATTTCCATAGAAAAGTCCTCCTCCAGTCTCTCAATCCTCTCTTCCTACCTCTCAAATTAAGCTCACTCCAAAGCGCTTCACTTCTAAATCCTCAATTCCTCCATATATAGATGTTGTCATCACATAACTCTCTATCTATTCCCAAGCATCTAAAACTTATCGCATTCCACCCATGTCAATAGTTCCACATGAAACCTCTATAAGTTAGTCATCAAATCTTTCTTGTCTTGCTCCTAGATAACTCAAAAAAGAAAATAAAAATGACTCGAGAAGAAATAAATGCTAGAATAGATGTAAATAAAAACATAGCCTTCAATCTACAGGCTTAAAATGCACATTTCTCTCCTCTGAATTTTCCATTTTTAGATTTTCAAGATCCTGAATTTATTGGTCTCAGCATCACCATTATGAAGAAACCTTTAGGATTTCAGGCTAAACCCATTCTAGATTTGTTCATTGTCTAGATAAATATCTAGAGAAGTTTGACCCACTTTCGTCATCTAAACCAATTGGTTCCTTTAACCCAAATGATGCTATCTTCATAAGTTAGCAAAAGCATCTAGGATCTCATTTCATGTTGTTGTAGACATATCTGATCCCAGCTTCTTTTATCATTTAGAGGATGTATATCTATAGTATAGTTTAAGCAAATAGATGTCTATTTTTCAAAATTACCATCCCCTTTCCTAGAGTTTGATAATCCAGAATATTTTAAAAACTAAGAGATGTTGTTCCTCCACAACCCAAATCTAAAAACTTCACTGTTCTTCAATCTTCCACTTCTACCCTAATCAAAGACAACTTCTAAATCTAAACCTCATTCATCAAGATTCAAACTCCCTTCATCCAAAACCAAATCTCTTTTTATTGCTCTATCTTCCTCTCCCTCATCTCAACCTCCCCCTAGAATTGAACTTCTAGTTTCCAAGTCCAAACCTCCTCGTCCCAAATGTAAACCATCCACTACAACTTAGCCTAACCCTAAACCTCCTAGCATTGAATGTATCATCATGGATCATGAACTTTATTAGGCTAGGATGAATGCCAACAGAAACTCAATTCTCAATAATGAACCCATCCATTTTCTAGAATTACTAGACCCTACAATACAATCTAGAATTCAAATCATTCCCGTTAAAGTCTATCATTACTCATCCTCTCAAGACATCCCCACAACAATTCCCAAAGACCCAACCTTCATACCTCTTCCTCCTTCCCTCCAACCAAATCTAAAAAAACAAGAACCCCAGCAACCAGACCTACTTAACCACCACCCAGAAAACCAAAGGCTATCTCCAAGAAGTTTAAAGTCTCCAAATAGTTATTGCACATTTTTTTATTTTATTGCACTATATGCAACTTTTGTTACATTAGTATATGCTTTATGCTTGTATTCATTGATGTTTATGACTGAACCTTGTATCTCTCCTTCTTTCATCAATGAAATATAATTTTATTTCAACATTACATATATTTTATAGTCCTATCAACATACTTAATCTAATGTTTGAATGTTTGCCCATGACATGAAAGTACACTCTGTTATTTCCAACCTCATGTCAATATGTTTGAGGTTCTCCCATATGTTTTACCTTTTTGATTATGATAAAAGGGGGAGAAATAAAAAGAATAGAGTGAATTAGAGTGCATCCATTCAAGGGGAGATTAGAAAATATTATGTTAGAAATGCACTTAGTAAGGCGGTGCTATGTATGTGTAGAGATGCACTTGGGTGGGGGGAGTGTGAATTGGACTTTAAAAATTTTTGGCCAATATAAAAGTCAAAGTGTTGAAACAAATAAGGAATAAATCACGCAACATAATGCACACAGATATTTTTATAGAGGTTTGACCCACAACAAGGTACCTAATTTTCTCCCTAAGTAAGCTTTACTGTACTCAGATTCCACTAAATAATTGTTGGTTTTACAAGCTCTCTAACAAACTTTCACCAATTGGTTTATAAGCTAACCAACAAACTTTTACCCATTGATTTTATAAGCTCACCAACAAACTTTTACATGTTAGTTTTCAAGCTCACCAACAAACTTATACACGTTGGTTTCCAAAGCTCACCAATAAACTTATACACATTGCTTTTCAAAAATCACCAACAAACTTACATAAGATCCGCAAGCCCCTTGCTTTCTATCCCAAACAAAGAACAATGTGCAATAAAAATGCCTCTTACATAGGCTGATTTTGTACAAAATTAAAGTGTAGTAGAAATAAATATATTGCAATAAATACAGAGTATATCAGACTCCCTTAAGTTTTTGCAGAGATTGAGCTTTGGTCACAAATTTCTTTCTGCACAAAGGAGTTGGAAGAAAAATTTTTATGTTGTTGGAAGAAAAACTTTCATGCTGAGTAAATGCTCTTGTTTTCTTCTCTAACTTGTCGAACTTTCTTATATATTTGAACTTCTTCTCTTTACTCCTTTTCTACTTAGATTCAAAATCTTTCCATTGGAGAAGACAATGTTAATTAAATGCAACCAAATCGTTAGGATTTTCTACTCGTTGAAGTGTAATCGTGGTTTCTCACTGTTTGAAGACACTTTAGATATGTCCAAAATGAACAACTATGTCCAAAGTTAAGATTTTAGACTTACTTAAACTATTCAGCTTGTGCTTGTTTTATTCAACTATGTCTAAAACTGAATCACTATTCCAGAGTTAAATTTTAGACTTAGAGCATATCTAATTTGTCTTGGCCGCATGACTCAACTCTAGCAATGACCGAAAGTGAGCTGGCAATGTCCAAAGTTAAATTTCAGACTAACCACTCCAACAATGACAATGTTCAAAGCTTAGAACTTTGAATTTCTAGACTTTGACTTATTTAACGCATTGGACTGACTTTAGCAATGTTTGGAATTTGTTCTATAGTGTCCAAACTTGACTTTGTAGTGTCTGAATTGGGTTTTGAAGTTCCAGCATCTTGGCATCTGTGACACCCTAAAATTTTGAAGTGTATAACTGATTCCCTCAAAAGATGTGGGTGGTGAACTTGTGATCCCTGTGCTGCAATGAGGGCGAGGCATCATAGAGGGTGGTGATACAGCTATATTGAACCTAGCAACATTTGTAGCCAGGATTATTGGGATGTACCAATTGCACATCAAAGAGTGGAAAGGGTGATGCTTCATGTCTGATAAATTCATTCTTGGTAATGGTATGAAAATAATGAATATGTATGAATTAAGGTGCTTAGATGATGATGAGGATGCCAGGATGAGGATGAATGCATATAAATGAGGATGTCTTGATGATAAGGCAGATCTTGGTAATGATATGATGACTATGAATACGCGAGATGAAAATGCCTTAATGATATGGCGATATGTGTGATTATGAGAATGAGTTGATAGTAAAATTGTTTATGAGCCTAGTTTATGAAAGTAGGGCATCATGGGTAAGTGACATGGTGATAGTTCAAAATATAATTTCTTATAATTGCACAAGTGTATAGCAGTATAGTGTGCAAAGCAAGGGTCGATCTAATTCAATTTTATTTAGTTACAAAAACAAAGTTGTCCTAAATCAACAAGATTAATTAAAATCTAAGTAATTAAAAGTTGTGATGTAAGATAATAGAAAATAGTGAAAGTGAATAATGTAAAAAGATTTCAGGTTGTAAGAGTTTGTGAATCTAACTTCACCACTCAAATTATTCATTGTTGTTGAGATGTTGGTAATATTCATCATCTTTGGTTTATTCTATTCACTGCATGATTATTTCTATTAGTTATCCAAGTTTAAATCAAGTATTTTCACTCATTCCAATTATATGGCGTGTAGTGTAATTGAGGTTGAAAATTCATGAAGATCATCAGAAGAACTTTCATAAACCAAGCAAAATAATTTAGCATATGGTGTCTATCTTAACCATCTAATCATTCATTCAAAAGAGCATAGTATATGGTTTATAGTATATGGTATCTACCTTAACCATGTACTCAAAGATAATTAAGCTAATTCACATAATTGGTGATCAGGCAATTAAATAAATTAGATGAATTGCATTATAAACAATGAATGAAATAAGATGATATTGAATTAATAAACCAACAATCTCTATTAACAATTAATATCAAGGAGGGCTACATCATTGCCCCAGAAAAAAAAGAATTTAGTTCATAATAAAAATAGAAATAAAGCTCTCTAAAATATTTATGATTGTAGAACTTGAAATTTTTCTCATGTTCCCTTTAAAAACCAACTCCTAGACCTCTTCTGGAATGTCCTTGGATGTCTCCTTAAATAATCCAGCAGTAGAACGCCCCCATGAATTGCAATACCTCTATGCAAAGAGGTCCTCTTCCAATAATAATTCGGTATTTCCACCAAAAAATGGCTTTCTTGCATAAAAATAAGAGTTCCAAAATAGATAAAGTTGTCCTTCCAAAAATTGCAATAGGTTACACACTCTGAACTTCAGAGAATTTCAGCAACTTGTGCGGAGGAATTGACTTCCAAAGATAACTCATATAATCGCAAGTGTTGATCACCGTAGAACCCATTGCTAAAAATACATTGTTGATCTTTGAATTCATAGTTTGTTTTTTGTTAAGCTATTTAGAAGCATTGAAGATTGAGCTATCAATTTGAATTCTTACTTCATAGGCATTGAAGTTAAATTGAACCATTTGAAACCCTTCTGCTCCCCTATAATATTGACTTTGAAGTCACAAGTCTATTTTAGAGTCATGGAATTTTACTTCAGAGTCATGCAAGTAAACTTTAGAATCAGCACAAGTGTTTCGAAGGCACTGGAGAAACCTCTTATAGTCACTAGAGTATTAGGAGTCAATCCAATTACTTTAGAGTTATAAGTTCAACATCTTCAGAGTAACTTGAACTATTTTAGAGTTAATTGAAGCACTTCTGAAGTAATGAGCAAATGACCTTTAGAGTTAATAAAGTTCTTTTGAAATACAAATGTAATAACTTCTGAGACAGTAACACTCCTTTAGAGTCAACAAGGTGCTTCAGAGTCACGGGCTAACTAGCTTCAGAGACAACAGGATATCCTTCGAAGTTCAGAGTTAGTCTTTCAAAGTCACAGCATAGCAACTTCAGAGGCAAGGGTGTTCCTTCAGAATCACAAAGTCATGAACCCAATGTAAGACATTGTTGTTGCACCTCTTCGGAGCCTTCAAAACACATCTTCGGTGCATCTGAAGAGACAATGACTTATGTATTTAAAGTGACCTCTTTTGTAATATTTTTTACAGAATTTTATATTTGCAACAAAATAAACTTTGTTAAATGCAATATTCACTTAAATGTCAATACAAATTACTGAAAATACATGAAATGATCTTAAACATGAGAATTTAGATATAAATATATAATATATTATGAGCTTATCAAATACCCCCAAACTTATCTTTTGATCATTCACGAGCAAAATAGTAACGAAACTAATGAAATAGTTAGAGTAGCCTCTCTTAATTAATCAAAAATATGCTAGACAAATTGCACATATACACGTAATTTAGAAATCAGTCAGAATACTTGTTATGTAATCTTGTGAGACTCATGCTTCATCAATCCCTTTATGAAGTGAGTGTTTGTGTGTTTGTGTGTTTGTGTGTGTGTGTGTGTGTGTGTGTGCTTTATCAATCTTATATTCAATGCATGCCTTTCAATCAATTATATGTAATTCTATGACTCTAATGATTTTCATAAAACATTCTATATAAGCTTGCTTTTTATAATTCCTCTTAGATCAATAGGAATTATAAAACATTCTATATAAGCTTGATTTTCATTCTATACACTCTATGTAGCCAACTCCATTCGCTTAGATCAATAGGTCTTTGTAAAGCTTGTAATGGGGCCTTGGGTTTGGCTAACAAAAAATGAAATAAGGATTCACAAAGTAAGAGATCATAAATAATTTGTATATGATTATTCACTCTCTTGATTTATTGTTTGGGATTCTTTCTATTTTTATGGGCTGTATTACTACCACATACCCAAACTTATTTTTTTGAGATCTTTGGGATGTGATTCCCTCAATTGGAAGTTGAATCCTTTATGATTCTTTTCTTTATGTCCTTTTTCTTCTTCCTTTGACATTCTTCTTTTCGATTTCCCCAAACTTAATTTCTATTGCTTCACTCATATATCTCTAAAAACTATATGCATAGAATATATCTCTTATAGGTAAAGCATGGTTTTTTAGGCTAAATAGGTTAAGGATGATGAGGCTAATGAAAGAAAACAAATGGTGGTATTTCACATGCTTTGCATATATACCATTCTTTCAGTAGGGCTCAATGTGGACACTAATGATATGATGTACTAGGTTAGCTTGATAAGCTCAAACTCATCAAAGCAAATGTCTAAATGATTTCACTTTGAGGGATAATCAAACAAGTTCTAGTATGCTTATGTTAATCAAAACATGTCACCAAATTCATAAAATCATCAACTAATCAACATGCACTTCACATGATCATAACATAATATGCTCCAAAAATCATCACTTATGAAAAAGAAAGATTTAGCACAATAATCATAAAAAAAATCACAAGATAGCATCCATCCTTCCTTCTAAATCATGTATGATGGCAATAAAAAACTAAGCCTATGTTATCGACCATTAAGAGAGAGTCTTGTTCAATTTCAATGTTTAATTGCATAATTGCTCATGGACTTTCTTAGCTAAGTTAAAAAAAATTTAAGCTCACAATCAATCAAAAAATGTACCTAAATTTCAATCTAGAAATATAAATACCCTGAAACTTAAACTAAATGTTGTCCTCAAAGTGAAATAATGAAAGAAGTTTAAGTTCAAGGATTTTCCTGAATGAAGTGCATTCTCATCCTTTTTTGATTTGGCCCCTTTGCAAATTTCTGGCAGTTTATCACTCGACACATCATCTGCAGTCCTCTGAAACTTCTATGCCTAATCAAAATTCTTCTTTCTACAACACATTGAACACTAGAAATAAAAAAATGTGAAAGAAAATAGATAAATAAAGAACTAAACTAAATACTAAGAAAATAAAGAAGTTCAACAACTTGGGTTGCCTCCCAAGAAGCGCTTTATTTAACATCTGTGCAAGACAAAATCCTCCTTCATAGATTTTGGAATCCAATAATTTCATTTAATTGCATTGGCAAGTCATTCCTCACATATCTCTTTACTTAATGACCATTGACTTTGAATGTGTTCCCAATCTTCAGGTTCTTAAACTCCACAGCTAAATGTGCAAATATTTGTGTTACCAGGAATGGTCCAACCCACCTCGATTATAATTTTCCTGAAATAAATGCAAAAGTGAGTCATAAAATAAAACTTCCATTCCAAGTTCAATGCATCTTTTGTGAATGATTTGATCATGATATCTCTTTGTTCACTCCTTATAAATCTTTGCATTCTTATAAGTTTTATCCCTCAAATCCTCCAATTCATTCAATTGAAGCTTTCTCTCTTCACTGACCTTCTGCAAATCAAATTTTAATTTCTTGATTGCCCAATTTGCTTTATCCTCCAACTCCATAAGTAGATGGCATGCCTTCTCAAAGATAAGTTTGTAAGGACTCATTCCAATTGAGGTCTTGAATGTAATCCTATATGCCCAAAGTGCATCATTCAGCTTCATTGCCCAATCTTTCCTTAAATTCACTGTCCTTTCCAAAATTGCTTTGATCTGTCTGTTGCTTACTTCAACTTGTCTAGAAGTTTGTGTCAAACACAGGTATGATACTTAAACTCAAACACCATTATTGAATGTGTCATTATCTAAAATTTTAAAATTTTTACTTGTGCATTTCCTTCAATCCGCCCTCTTGTTAATATGTATTCATATTCAATCCTTCAATTTATTATTTCTATCTATGTGCCTTTACTTTTAACATTTATTTATCTGAAGAGACAAATTTACATTCTGCTCTTTTGAGTTTTACTTATTTCCTTCAATACATTCTTTTAAATTTAAGTTTCATCTTTCAATTATTTACTTTTGTTTGCTTTATGTCTGCAGAAATCTATTTACATTTATTTTTAAAGTCTTACCTGTTTTATCTATGCATTCTTATCAAAAACATTCGTTGAATTTTTATTGAGAAATAGAATTAAAAAATTAGAATTTTTTCTGAATTTCATTTAGTTGTATATAGATTAAAAAAAATTGAATTATGAAACTATGTTTACATATTCATTCATTCATTTGCACATTATGTAGAAACCACATTTAGAATTTTGATTACTTAGATAATTGTACATTGATAGAAATAAACCTTCATACATAGTATTCTCTGTGCATATGTTTTTCACTCATATATATAAATAGGAAAATATAGAATTAACACTTGGATAATTAAACTGTGGAAATATAAAGTAAAATTTCTAAGATAATCAAAAAGTAAAATAACACTCAAACAAAAAATAACCTAAAACTAGAATATCTAAAAGACATACAACTTAAAGAAAAGATAAAAATAATGAAACTAAAGGATTATGCTCAAATTTATTTAAAGTGAATTGATCTAGCACCTAAGATTAATGATAACTTATATTTGACAACTATTTGCACTAATATATTGGCAATGAACGTCCACAACAATTTGAATTCATTAATGAAGAAATAGTTCAAAGATATGTTAAGTGAATGCAGGAAAGCTTGAGTTGAACAGAAGAAGAATGAGAACAATGAGAAATCAAAACCTTTCTTCTCAGCTCACAAATCCAAGCAAATGAGCTAACAAGTTCCAGTTCTGAATGTAAGAAAACGATTGAACAAATTTAGACTATTTGCTAGAAAATATCATATCTCAGAGGAAGGATCATTAAATACTTGACAACAGAAGCTAATTGCCTAGTCAAGATTGACAACAACACTTACAAACTCAAATGAGAAATCTATGAAGGAAGTGCCAAAAGAGATAAGTTATCAAACTTGATTATGTTTCTTATTGCATACTCTAGATACCTCTGAATAAACTACACTGGATTTGAATTAAATTGAGTTTACTGCTTTGAGCTAAATATGACAAAAATATTAACAAATCCTAAAATAATTAAAACTCATTATAGCCCTAAGGCATAATCAAGTTTGTTTGGGAAATCTTGCAGTTTAAAGTCTCGTATAGAAATTCCATTCCTAATCATTCATTTAGTAATGAATTTTATTGGCTTGATTTCACATAAAGAACTAAAATTGAAAAGTAATAATCATAAAAGACACTAACAGTCATAACACAGAAAGTTAAAACATAATTTTTAACATTAATAAATCTTCAGTAAAGAAAATAAACATAAAAAATATCCATTTTCTTAAAACATCCATCAACAACCACAAATAAGTTCAAAACATTTAATAAAGAAAATTAAAAACAGTTACACTTTTAAAACTTCAATAACTGCTAACAACTCTGTAATTCTGTCCTGAGTTTCAGACAATTCCTTCTCCAAAGCCTTAATTTTATCCATAATCTCTCCATAAGTTATACACCGGTCCGTCTATAGAGACATTCATCTTCTTAACAGACTTTAATTCCCTCTTTAACTGCTCACCTCTTCTTCCAAAAAGTGAATCTGACTATTTTCCTTACTTATCTCTCACTCCATTGTTGCTTGAATGTTAACCTTGTATATTGTCTGTCCAATTGAATATTATAAAATACATAGGTTACAACAAATCCTCAGAAGACACATAAAATCTTACAAAAGTAATCATCAACTTAATAGCTTAACAGAAATGGAAATCTTAGAGATCCAAAACAGGATAAATTAGGATCATGCATTATCACTATTAAATAACGATGAATAAAAGATATGATTAACCAACTAAAAGAACGATTCTATAAACTAATTAAATCACCAAACTTAAATTTTCATAAAAAAGCAAAACATGTAAAATCACAAGTGTGAGTTTAAAGAGTTGTAATATTACATAAAAAGTTCAGATTAAAAGGTAACAATATTTAATTAGCTAAAACATCCACAACTGCTTCCAACTCTTTAACTCTTTAGTGAACCTTGGCCAACTTTGTCTCCAAATCTTTAATATGTTCTACAGCTTCCATATAAGCCATAGAGTTTTTAGTTAAGAGATAATTAAGATAAAGATTGCTGCTCCTAACAAAAAGCCAAATCAACTTTTAGCTGCTTAATCTTATCCTGAAGAACCAAACATATCTCTACTGCCTTAAAAGCAGCATCATCTTTCTTACCTTAAATAAACTTTACAGACGAATTGGAAGAACTGAAGAGTCATGGTTACCTTGATAAGCATTGAAGAGTCATCTCTTCCCAATCACTTTGCACAAGAAAAGAGAAAGATGAAAGCTTCTCCGCTTTCCAAGTAATTTGTCAACTCCTCCATTAATAACTCTCAACTATTGCCCCTGATAATAATGACCGGCAAACATTAATTAGAAGTAGACAAACATTAATAGTAAACCATACATTGTCACTACATGTGCGTTTGATATGTTAATATGATTTTGATTAATATTATATTCAAATTTTTTTAATAATGTTTAATTGACAAAATACTTGGAAAATATGTAATATTCCAATCAACCTAATCAATCTGGTCATCATAATAAATAATAAAATAGGGGGAGAAGAATTTGAAGAAAGGCAAATATAACTAAGGGGAGAGAAATAGAATTAAAAAGTAGGAAAAACAATAAGCTTGAAAGAAAAATCTTTTTGATTATGACAAAAAGGGAGAGAGAAATATTAGTAATGACTTGTAAGAAAAGCACCTATAAGAATAATAGTTAAAAAACTAGGAAAATGATAAAAGGATCAAACCCATAGGATCATACAAGTCAGATATTCAGAGGGAGATTAAAAGAAAATTTTTAATGTCTGTACAAGTCCTTAAAGTTTTATCATCATAAAAAAGGGGAGATTGTCAGCATTACATATGATTTTGATGACAAAAAAACTTACATTAAGATTCCTATATGCTTAAATATCTAACGATTATATATGGTTATGAATCACTAACAATTAATTAACAAAAATAGTTAATCAAGAATAATTAATTAAATAAGCATACAAACTTTACTCTATGGTGCGCACATCATAAACATTAATTAATCTTTACTGCACAAATTTGCTAAATCTTATTAAGCACCATAATTACTTAAGCTTTCACATTATGCATTCAATGAAAATGTATATTATTCTTTCTTTACAAAATAACACTAGCATATGAGCATAAAATACATTATGATATTACATGTGAAAGCTAACAAAGTAGCAAGTACAGAAATGTTCAAGTGTAGGAGAATGATCATCTGCAAGAAATTGCCACACAAGTCTTATTCATTCAATGCTGCTCTTATCTCTGCATTGATCAGCTCCCATCTTCTCTAAAGGTCAAGATTCTGAAGAAGCTATTTAAGGAGAAGAAGTAGGACGATTTGAAGGTGGTGAAGGAACCCATTACAAATGAGCTCAACATGATGCAAATCCTTCCACCCATGGCCAAGAGTTTAAATCATCATCGATCTTTCTTGAGAGTTAATCTGCAAATCTATGTGGCCATTGTATTTACATTTTGGGAAGATTTTTCTTAATGTGAGAGCCGAAAGAGAGATCATATCTTCCCCTATGCTTCATTGTAACACTTTTTAAAGTGTTAGTTTTTTGGTGATCTTGAAACCAGAGAGTTTGTGGTGAGCTCAAGAAAACCACATTGTATAAGTTGGTAGTGAGCTCGGGAAAACTACCAAGTTTGCCTGTGATATTTGAAATGGGTTAATTTCTCAGTGAACTCATAAAACCAGAAGAAGTGTCGGAGACACTTGAGTATGCCCCCTGGAGCTGGAATCCAGAAGAAGTGTCGGGACACTTATGTATTCCATTGTACGGGATATAATGAAACCCTAGGCACAATGAGTTGGTGTCCTTGGAAGAGTGAATGTAGAGACGAGATCCTAAACCACTATAAAAATCTTTTTGTCTGTGCGTATGTTTGTTCATTTATGTATTCCATTATACGGGATATAATGAAACCCAAGGCACAATGAGTTGGTGTCCTTGGAAGAGTGAATGTAGAGACGAGATCCTGAACCACTATAAAAATCTTCTTGTCTGTGTGCGTATGTTTGTTCATTTATTTTATTCTTCTTGCATTTTATTATTTTTATTGTTCATCCTACGCCACACCACATACAAGCAAGAAAAAAGGAAATGGTACAATAGGGGTTCAGCAATGATTTTTTTATTTACCTAATTCACCCCTCCCCTCTTGGGTTAAGCTATCCTACGGGCATCCTACAGTTTGTGGATGATAAGGTCAACTCGATGAGTGATGTTATACTTTTTCAACAAAGCTGCAAATACCTTATTGCAAAAATGAGTTCCTCTATCACTAATGATTGCTCTTAGAGTGCCAAACCTGGTGAAAATCCTGTCTTTCAGAAATTTTAACACAACATTATCATCATTAGTTTTAGTGGCCATCACCTCAATCCACTTAGACACATAATCAATAACAAGCAGAATATATATGTTCCAATTGGATGGTGGGAATGGGCCCATGAAATCAATGAGCCATACATCAAATAATTCAAAAATCAAATTAGCCGCGAATGACATTTCATCTCTTTTACCAATGTTACCTGTTCTTTGGCACCTATCACACATTGCACAAAAGGCATGAGCATTCATAAAAATATTTGGCTAGTAAAAAACTAGATTGGAAAACTTTGAGCGTAGTCTTTTTTCCTCCAAAATGCCCTCCACAGCTAAATGTGTGATAATGTTTCAAAATGCTTTTTTGTTCATCTTTAGGTACACAACATCTAATTATCTGATCTTGACACATTTTAAACATAATTGGATCATCCCAAAAGTAATGTTTTGCTACAAATAATAACTTCTTCCTTCCCTGTGAATTTAACATAGGATTAAAAACTCCCTTAACCAAATAATTAACACTGTCAGCATACCAAGGTTCACTTCCCTTTATATAGAAAAGTTGCTTATCTGAAAATATCTCATTGATGGGAATGCTCTCTTTATCTTTCTTCAGCTCAAAATCAGTCCCTTCCACCAACCTAGATAGATGATTAACTACAACATTTTCACTACCTTTTTTGTCCTTGATTGTCAGGTCAAATTCTTGCAATAATAATATCCACCTAATCAATCTGGGTTTGTCATCTTTCTTAGTCAGCAAATATTTTAATGCAACATGATCAAAACGGACAATTACCTTTAAACCAATCAGATATGAGCAAAATTTTTCCAATGCATACACAATTACAAGCAATTCTTTTTTAATAGTGGAATAATTTAATTGTACTTTATTCAAAGTTCTACTTACATAATTAATCACATGAGGCAGTTTGTTTACCCCAATAGCAAAATCAGATGCATCACATATAAGTTCAAAAGGAATGCACCAATTAGGAATTGCTAAAATTAGAGCAGAAGTTAGTTTTTTTCGAGGTATTGAATTCAACAAGGCACTCATCATCAAAGTAGAAAGTCACATCTTTAGCTAGCAAGTTACACGGTAGTCTAGAAATTTTTGAAAAGTCTTTTATGAACCTTCTATAGAAACCTGCATGACCCAGAAAACTCCTTACTCCCTTGACTGAAGTGGGAGGGGTAATTTAGTAATCATATCAATCTTTGTCTTGTCAACTTCAATGCCTTTACTTGACATAATATATTCCAACACAATTCCCTTCTTAAATAAGAAATGGCACTTCTCCCAGCTTAATGTTAGATTCATTTTAACACACCATTTTAGCACCATTATCAAGTTTTTAAGGCAATCATCGAATGAATCACCAAAGACAGAAAAATCATCTATCATAACCTCATAAACCTTTCAATCATATCAGAAAAAATAGACATCATACAAGTCTGAAACGTTGCAGGAGCATTGCACAAACTAAAAGGCATCCTTCTATAAGCAAACGTTCTAAACGAGTAGGTAAAAGTTGTCTTGTCTTGGTTTTCTGGAGCAATGGGGACCTGATTATAACCTAAAAAACCATTCAAAAAATAATAATAAGCATGACCTGCCAATCATTTAAGAATTTGATCAATGAAATAGAGAGAGAAAAATGATCTTTTCTTATAGTTGCATTGAGTTTTCTGCAATTTATGCACATTCGCCATCCTGTAATCATTGTTACAGGCATCAACTCATTATTATCATTTTTAACAACAGAAATTATAGATTTCTTTGGTACTATATGAACTAGACTTACCCATTTGCTATCAAAGATTGGGTAGATAATACTTGAATCCAAAAGCTTAATTACTTCAGCTCTAACAACTTCTTGCATGTGTGGGTTAAGTCTTCTTTGAGCATCCTTGAAAGGCTTTGTATTGTCTTCTAATAGATTTTTGTGCATGTACACAGTGGGGCTAATTCCCTTGATGTCAGCTAATGTCCATCCTATAGCCTCCTTGTGCTCTCTCAAGACATTCAACAACTTATTCTCTTTTTCAATAGTTAAGTCAACAGCAATAATAACTAGAAGAGAGTCATTAGCACCAAGAAATACATATTTTAAGTTAGGTGGCAATTGCTTCAGTTCCAATTTTGGTGGTGTGACAATTGATGGTGCCAAATTGGAATTCAACTGTGTCAACATCTCCTTGGTGACTTCATCTTCCTTGACTTCCTTTACACTATCCAAAACTTCTTTCAACTCTTTGATTTCTTCATCTTCCACAATGACTTCTTCAATTATAAGCACCAGTGCCAATTTATCTTCTTTTTCCTACTACACAAAAGTCGATGATACAAGTGAGTCCAAATCATCTATTTCAAAACAATCACTAGGATCTATAGGATCTGAAGAGAATGACAAAAAAATTGTAAATAGGAAATTCTGCAGTCTTATCCAAAATAATCATCTTCAGTTTTCCATTTTGCACATCAATGATTGTCTTAGTCATGCATGGGTGACCCAGAAGAACAGGCACCTCTCTTTCTAGAGTTACTTGTCTCTCCATGTCTAACACAACAAAATTAGCAGAAATAATAAGTTTGTCAATTTGCACCAATATATCTTCTATAACGCCTCTAGGATATTTAACTGATCTATTTGTAAGCTATATAAACATTATAGTAGGTTTCAAATCTCTCAAACCGAGCTACAAGTAAACAAAATAAAGCATTAGATTTATACTTACTCCTAAATTTAACATAGCTTTTACCTTATTTGTTCCTCCAATAGTAATTGTGATATTAAAACTACCTAGATCTTTCAAATTTGGTGAGAGATTTGTCTGCAACACTACGTTGGCTACTTCTGACACTATCACCTTTTCATGAGGCTCATATCTACACCTCCCTTAGGTTAGTTCCTTCAAAAAGTTAGCATAAGCCAACATGTTCTCAATCATATTAAGCAAATGTAAGTTAACATTAACTTTGGATAGGATATCATAAATATCAAAAAATGATTTGTCCAATTTACTCTGCCTCAATCTTCTTGAAAAAGGAATTGGTGGATCATAAGATGGTGGTGGTTTATAATTGATTGGAGGATCAATTATTTGAAACACAACTCTCCTTGAATTCACCTCCTTTGTTTCCTTTTCCTTCCTTCTGTTGTTCCTACAGCGAAATTAGATTCATTAGTTTTTTTCATCAATTACCTTTCCACTTCTTAATGTTGTCATTGCTTTTGCTTGCTCTGGCTGACTTGGCAACTTTTTAGGTGTGTGACTCTACACAGTTTCTGCAATCTACCCTAATTGTGTTTCTATCTTCTTTATTGATGCCTCCACATTCTAAAATCTTGATTCATTATTTTGGAACTGAGTATGAGTTACTTGAATGAAACTCTGCATAGTTTCTTCAAGAGTAGGCTTTTGGGGCTAGAAAGAAGTTCCAATTTGATTATGATTCTGATTGTTGTTCCAGGAGACGTTTGGATGACTTCTCCAACTAGGATTGTAAGTATTGGAATAAGGATCATTACCTAGTTGCGGGTTGTAGAAGTTCATTGCATTATCTTGTTTAGATCCTCCCATAAAGTTTGCATTTGAAGGACAAACATTGGGTAAGTGCCCTGAATTACCACAAATTAAACATACCTTAGCATGGAAGGGTTGTTTCAAGTTCCTTATATCATACAACACATGGTCTTCATCTGTTTGGTAAGCTCTGATACGTGCATGGAAAGTTTAGTGTTAGAATTTACTTCATAGATTCCTCTAGACCTTCCTCTAATACTCTTCTATTGAGAATTTGCTCCAGGTATCTCATGTAGATTAGATTTCTCCTCTGGAGTCTTCTCTCCCATTGCTCCACCTGCAGAATTATCAACCATGGCTTGGCATGGTTGTGTTCGTCCATCATAGAAAAATTGATTGAGTAATTCAAGATCTATGGTGAGGGCATTGAATCAGTAGTGCCTTAAATCTTTCCCATGCTTCATGGAATGCTTACCCATCTATTTGAGAAAAAGTAGCAATCTTACTTCTCAATTCTGTAGTTTTAGCATGGGAATAAAATTTACTAATGAAGCTGTTATAAACTACATCCCATGTAGCCAATGTCATTAATCAGGTTTTTGCTGCATCCTTCAAGGTGTAAGGAAAATATCTCATGCGCAATTGATCCTCAATTAAACCTTGCAATGGAAAAGTTTAAATTATTGCATAGAAATCACGCATGAATGCTAAGGGATCCTTTGTAGCTACACCATGAAAAGAAGGAAGTATGTTAAAGTGTAGATGCTTCAGCTAGTAGTTTCTGGCAATATCATTCAAAACAATACATAAAGGAAAGATTCCTATCATTAAGCATGCAAACTCTTTCATAAGCAGTTGAGCTTGTTGAGCCACTCGGTTTTGCATGTTGTGAGCCATCTGAATGTGTTCTTCAATATTTCCACTTTATCAATGTTATCGTTCAAGGGCAACAAAACAAGATGTAGTGATCGCCTTCCTTGCATTCACAATTCTGCAAAAGAATGAAAGAATGAATGAAAAATCATAAATAAAATTAAATATAGAAACTAAAAGAAAAAAAAATCATAACTAATTTGATCAAACCAATTTGAACTAGTTCCCCTACAATGACGCCAAAAACTTGATGGCTCAAATTATAATTCCTCATAAGTGTACGAGTGTAAAGTAGTATAATGTGCAAAGTATGGGTCGATCCCATAGAGAACTGTCAAACTGATTCAATTATGTCTAATTACATAAACAAAGTTGTTCTAAATTAACAAGATTAATTGAAATCTAAGTAATTAAAAGTGTGATGTAAGATAACAGAATATAGTGGCAGTGAGTAATGTAAAAAGATTTTAGGTTGAAAAAGTCTGGAGATCTAACTTCACCACTGAAAGTATTCATTGTTGTTGTGATGTCGGTATCAATTTAGCATCTTGTGTTCATTCTATCAACTGTATGATTATTACCATTAGGCATCCGGGTTTAAATCAAAGTATTTTCTCTTATTCCAATTACCTATAACATGTAGTGAAATTGAGGTTGAAAACTTATGAAGATCAGAAAAACTCTAATGAACCAAGCAGAATTATTTAGCATATGATGACTAACTTAACCATCCACTCATTCATTTTAAAGAGCATAATACATGGTTTAGTATATGGTGTCTACCTTAACCATGTACTCAAAGATAATCAAGCTAATTCACATAATTGGTGATCAGGCAATTAAATAAATTAGATGATTACATTATACACAAAGAATGAAACAAGATGATATTGAATTAATAAACCAACAATCTTTGTTAATAATGAAAATCAAGGAGGGCTACAGTATTGCCCCAGAAAAAGGAATTTAGTTCATAATAAAAATATAAATAAAGCTCTCTAAATTATTCATGATTGTAGAACTTGAAATCCTTCTCTTGTTCCCTTTAAAAACCTCCTTTAGAACCTCTTCTAGAACGTCCCTAGATTTCTCCTTAAATAATCCACCAGTAGAACTCCTCCATGAATTGCAATACCTCTATGCAAAGAGGTCCTCTTGCAGTAATAACTCAGTATTTTCATCCAAAAAAATAGCTTCGATGCATAAAAGTAAGAGTTTCAAAAATAGATAAAGTTGTTATCCTTCTGAAAATTGCAATAGGTACACTCTAAACTTTAGAGAATTTCAGCAACTTGTGCGAAGGAATTGGTTTCCAAAGATAACTCATACAATTGCAAGTATTGATCACTATGGCACCCATTGCTAAAAATACATTGTTGATCTTTGAATTCATAGTTTGTTTCTTGTTAAGCTACTTTAGAAGCACTAAAGATCGAGCTATCAATTTGAATACTTACTTTGTAAGCACTAAAGTTAAATTGCACCATTTGAAACCATTCTGTTCCTCTGAAATGTTGACTTCGGAGCCACAAGTATGCTTTAGAGTCATGGAATTTTACTTCAAAGTCAAGCAAGTAGACTTCAAAATCAGCACAAGCATTTTGGAGACACTAGAGAAACCTCTTAGAGTCACGGAAGCATTCAGAGTCAATCTAGTTACTTCAGAATTACAAGTTCAACATCTTCAGAGTAACTTGATGTAACACCCTGGGTGTTAACGGATGTTAGAATGAGGAAAAACTTTTTCGCATTTCAATATAGTGACGAACTGAGGTGTTTGGAATCTACTCATGAGTAAATGGGTGGAGGTTGGACCATGAATTCTATAAATTTTAGTATTTTAGAATATATTAAAACAATAAGAAGAAAAGAACTCAAGTGGTGAAATTGAGAAAAGGTATGTTTATGACATATATGAATGACTTGAAATAGTCATCACATGTATTGCAATGTGTGTGAAACATTACTTTAAGCATTGGATGCAACTTGGAATGAAAATGACATATGGTATTGCTTATAGCAAAAAATTCTGTTAAAAAGAATGAATAGGTGATTTTTGATAATTGACCTCAAATGAGGTGGAAAATAATATGATGTGAAAGGCGATAGTTATTATTTGTTTAAGTATTTAATATATATGATGTGTGAAAGGTGATAGTTATGATGTTTAAAGTATTTTATCTAAAATGGGGCTATTGATGATTTTGTTTAAGTACAAATTCAGAAATTGAATAGCTTATTGCAATGGTCAAGTTATTATTTGGATTTGGGGAGAGAAATTATTTTTTAAATGAGCATTTTAGGATGATTATGGATGAAATTAATGGAAAATATAATGATTGAAAGTTTAAAAAATGGAAGATGAGAGAAAAAGTAAAAATTTTGGAAGAAAAGTAAAGGACTACAGATGTATATTATGAAAATACTAAATTTGGAAAGGAGTTCATTGTGATTCATTTTTGACATGTATAATGGATTAATTTAGAATAATGTTTAACATAGAAGTTATAGATAATGAAATTATCTGTCTAATGGAAGGAAAATCACTCGATTTCGATGTCATATGAGGACTTTATGATTAATACACCAAAATTATTCTAGATGACTAAAAAATAACAAGATGAATGAGATGGGTCACATTAAATTAAATTTTGGATATATTTGTGGGATTATTTGAAAAATGTTTTTAAAATAAAACTTGAATACCTTGAAATTATCTATATAATGGAACAAAAATCATTCAATTTGGAGTTCATTTGAGAACATTATGGCCAACACGCTAAAATTGCTCCTGATAGGCGATATGGCAGGCAGCTCAAAAAAACCCTTGTGGATGGATCTAGCGAGAAAAACCTTACTAGAATGTGACAGGTGGTATGGCAGCTGCCTGCCATACCAGTTGCAGTCCTAGGCACCTGTGGTCTGATGGCAAGCGGCTGCTAAGTGGCAGCAACTTGACTTTTTAAAGTTGATTCATCCTATTTCAAGCCATTTTCGCCCGGTTCATCCTATTTCAAGCCATTTTCGCCCGGTTCATCCTATTTTAAGCCATTTTCGCTCGTTTTCTTCCCCACACCCACTCTTCATGCCCTAGCCCTTACCCACATCAAAATCTTATGATTTTGGCTTGAAAATAAGAAGATTTAGCTGGGAAATCAATCAAGCTTGCGTCTAAACCTGGTTTTTGGAGTTTGAATAGTGGAAAAGGGAAGAAAATCTGATTTTCTTCGAATTGGAGGTAGCTTTTGGAGATTTGGGCTCTAATTCTTGCTAATGAGTGGATGTCATGCTTGAAAATGTTGGTAAGTTAGTTTTTTCCATCCAAATTTTTTGTTTTGGGGCTAAACTAGGGTTTTATGATTTTGGGAAAATGATGAAATTGCAGGCTTAAATTGATGTATATGCTTATAAATTCATGAAAAAATTAGTTAATGCAATGATTATGATGATTTGACATGAGAAATTATGAAAACTCTAAGCTAGGGTTTTTGTGAATAGTAAAAATTGGCTATATTTTTTTATTTTTATTGAATTAATTATGGGGAAAATGATTATTGACATGATTACAATGTTTTAGAACATGTATGGAGTGATTTGGACCAGTAAAATTAAAATTACGATTATGCCATAGTTAAGGTTTAAAGAGGATTATAGGCTATGTAAGTTGTGAATTGAATAAATTAAAAGCTTAATTGAGTTATTTATATGTTGCTTAAATGGTAATCATGTAAGATGCTAGAGAAATATATCAAACAAGAAAGTCTCTTGTAATGATTGTGACTTGAGATTGGCTTTAAGAGAGATAGTAATATGATGTATTGAGTACATGATTACAAATGGTTAAGTAAATGGGATTATGTCCTTGTATAGGATGATCTGAGAAGAATGAAAAGACAGAGCTGGAGGAAAGTTGTTTGGAACTGGAGGCCTGAGGTAAGCAGGCATTTGTTTTCATTACATGGCTAGGGATAATATTTATCCCCTTTGTTTGAAAGTCGAGCATGTATGTTTTGATTGGGGATAGTGGACATCCCATGTTTACTTAAGATTGATGTTGTTTGATTGACATTTTTTAGTTGTTAGGGATAATGGGTATCCCCTGGTTTTATAAAAATTGATGTTTTGTTTAGCTTGGATGTCTAATGTGAGGGATAGAGAATACCCTTTTATTTTATGTTTAATTTAAAGATTGGTTTAATATGAGCTTGATTGATTTGATGGAAATAACATGAGATTCTTTATTTGGTATTAATTGATGAACACATATCCGTTTATGATTATTTATAATGATGGATATTGATTATTTGAAATGAAATATGATAATGGTGGATTAATTATTGTTTAATACATTTGTCTACTTGCTGAGTTGCTTGGACTTGAGCATTCTTATTTAAATTTTAGTTGACAGGTCATGTAAAGAATTTTTGAGAAAGACTGAAAACTTATGATGTATGATGGATTAGGGTTGGTACCCCTTTGTGTGTATTTGTATAATGATAATGTCATTATATAATTGTAATTGAAAATCATAATATTGTATATTAAATGTAATCACATGGCATGTCATGATAGGAATAAATGTATATGACATTTATATGGATTTATTTATTGCCATCATGGGGGCGAAGTAAGTTCTGAGTTGTGGATAAAAATGGGCCAACTTAGTGAGTTTTCTTATACTTTATGATTTTAATTCAATTATTATATTTGATGATAAATGTACAAGATCATATTTTATATTGAAATTAAGAATCTATTTGATAAGTGATGTATATCAGGTTTTAAATATTGATAATACAAGGTAAACTCTGTCAAAATTTTGGTAGAATATTCTCTTAAATTGAGAATTTGTAAGGAAAATATAGACCTCAGGGCGAAGTGACCTAGCATGGGACCCAAGTACCCCCACCCTAAAAGTGGGTAAAATTAGGTGAAAAATAGTGAAAAATGATAAGTCGTACCTCGGAAGGCAGGGCGTGACACTTACTGTTTCAAAGTTAATTGAAGCACTTCTGAAGTAAATGAGCAAATGACCTTTCGAGCCCATAAAGTTCCTCTGAAATACAAATGTAATAACTTCTGAGATAGCAATACTCCTTCAAAGTCAACAAGGTGCTTCAGAGATAATAGGACATCCTTTGGAGTTCAGAGTTAATTTTTCAGAATCACAGCATAACAATTTCGAAGGCAACAGTGTTCCTTTGGAGTCACGAAGTCACGAACCTAACATAAGACATTGATGTTGACCCTCTTTGGAACCTCTGAAACAAATCTTCAGTGCATCCGAAAAGACGGTGACTTGTGTGTTTAAAGTGATCTCTTTTGTAATCTATTTTACAGAATTTTATGTCTATAACAAAACAAACTCTGTTAAATGTAATATTCACTTAAATGTTAATATAAATCACTGAAAATACATTAAAAGAAGATCTCAAACATGAGAATTTAGATCTAAATATATGACATATTATAAGCTTATCACATGGCATGTCATAAGATGACATGTGTATCGAATTTGATAATAATCACAATCTTCAAAAGATTTAATTGCTATTATTTACCACTTACCTACTTATTCAGTTTGTTTGGACTCACCCTATTTTATTCATAGCTTTTAGTTGACAGGTCAGAAAATGGAGCCCAACATGGGGTTGGAGTTTCATGACCGAGGATAAGCTATGACCCTCATGCTTGCTATCCCAAACAAAGAATAGTGTAGAATAAAAATCCCTCTTACATAGGCTGATTTTGTACAAAATTAAAATGCAGTACAAATAAATATATTACAATAAATATAGAGTATATAATACTCCCTTAAGCTGTTGCAGAGATTGAGCTTTGAATGCAAATTTCTTTTGGCACCAAGGAGTTGGAAGAAAAACTTTATGCTAAGTAAATGCTCTTGTTTCTTTTTCTAACTTGTCTAACATTTTTATCTCTTTGAACGAATTCTCTTTACTCCTTTTATACTGAGATTCAAAATCTTTTAGTTGGAGAAGATGATGTTCATTAAATGCGAGCAAATTTTCAAGATTCTTGAAGTGCTCTCATGGGTTCTCACTTTCTGAAGACACTTCAGCAATGTCTGAAATGAATAGCTATGTCCAAAGTTAACATTTTGGTCTTACTTGGACCATTTAGCTTGTGTCTATTTTCATTTGGCTATGTTTGAAAGTGAATTGCTGTGTCTAGAGTTAAATTTCAGACTTAGAGCAGATGTGATTTGTCTTAACTGCACGAATGAACTCTGGAAATGTCTGGAAGTGAGCTAGCAATGTCTGGAGTTAAAGTTTGAACTGACCAAATCCAACAATGACAATTTTCAAAGCTTAGCACTTGGAATTTCCATACTTTGACTTCTGAGATGCATTGGGCTAACTTCAGCAATGTCTGGTATTAGTTCAAAGTGTCCAAACTTGACTTTGTAATATCCGAATTGGGCTTTGAAGTTCTAGCATCTTACAATGAGGGTGAGGCACCAATAGAGGGTAGTGATAGAGCTATCCTTTACCTGGCAATATTTGTTGCTAGGATTATGGGGATTTACCAATTGCAAATCAAGGAGTGGAAATGATGGTGCTTCATGTCTGATAAATTCATTCTTGGTAATGGTATGAAAATGATGAATATGTATGAATTAAGGTGCCTTGATGAGGATGAGGATGCCAAGATGAGAATGAATGCCTATAAATGAGGATATCGTGATGATAAGGATGATCTTGGTAATGATATGATGGCTATGAATGCACGAGATGAAAATACCTGAATGATATGGCGATATATGTGATTATGAGCCCAACATGGGGTTGGAGTTCATGACCAGGGATAGGCCGAAACCCTCGTGCTTACTATCCCAAACAAAGAACAGTGTACAATAAAAATCCCTCTTACATAAGCTAATTTTTTTTAGAATTAAAGTATAGTAGAAATAAATATATTACAATAAATACAGAGTATATCAGACTCCTTTAAGGTGTTGCAAAGATTGAGCTTTGAATGCAGATTTCTTTCTGCACAAACGAGTTGGAAGAAAAACTTTTATGCTAAGTAAATGCTCTTGCTTTCTTATCTAACTTGTCTAAGTTTATTATCTCTTTGAACGACTTCTCTTTACTCCTTTTATATTGAGATTCAAAATCTTTCCTTTGGCGAAGACGACAATTATTAAATGTGAGTGAATCATCAAGATTTTTTGCTAGTTGAAGTGCTCTCACGGGTTCTCATTATGTAAATATACTTCAGCAATGTTTGACATGAATAACTATGTCCAAAGTTAAGATTTTGAACTTGAACTGTTCAACTTGTGTTTATTTTCAGTCAGCAATGTCCAAAAGTGAGTTGGCAATGTCCGAAATTAAATTTTGTACTAACCAACTCTAGCAATGATAATATTCAAAGCTTAGCACTTGGAATTTCTGGACTTTGACTTTTACGATGCGTTAGATTGACTTTAGCAATGTTTGGAATTTGTTTTAACTTGACATTGCAATATCCGAATTAGGCTTTCAAGTTCAAGCCTCTTAGCTACCATGACACCCTAAAATTTTAAGGTGCATACCTGATTCCCTCAATAGATGTGGATGGTGAACCGGTGATCCCAGTGTTGTAATGAGGGCTAGGCATTATAGAGGGTGGTGATAGAGTTGTCCTCAATCTAGCAACATTTGTATTAGGGATTATTGGGATGTACCAATTCACATCAAAGAGTGGAAAGGGTGGTGCTTCATGTCTAATAAATGCATTCTTGGAAATGCTATGAAAATGATGAATATGTATGAATTAAGGTGCCTAGATAATGATGAGGATGCTAGCATGGGATGAATGCATATAAATGAGGATGTCTTGATGATAAGGCGGATCTTGGTAATGATGTGATGACTATGAATATGGGATATGAAAATGCCTTGACGATATGACGATATGTGTGATTATGAGAATGAGTTGATATAAAATTGTTTATAGTTTATGAAAGTAGAGCATCATGGGTATGTGACATGGCTTGTCATAAAATTGCATGTGTATCGAATTTAATAATAATCATAATCTTCAAAAGATTTAATTGCTACTACTTACCACTTTACCTACTTATTCAATTTGCTCGGATTCACCCTATTTTATTCATCGCTTTAGTTGACAAGTCGGAAGATGGAGCCCAACATGGGATTGGAGTTCATGACCAGGGATAGGCTATGACCCTCATGCTTGCTATCCTAAACAAAGAATAGTGTAGAATAAAAATCCCTCTTACATAGTCTGATTTTGTACAAAATTAAAGTGAAGTAGAAATAAATATATTGCAATAAATATAGAGTATATAATACTCCCTTAAGCTATTGCAGAGATTAACCTTTGAATGCAAATTTCTTTTGGCATGAAGAAGTTGGAAGAAAAACTTTTATGTTTGAGTAAATGCTCTTGTTTTCTTCTCTAACTTGTCTAACATTCTTATATCTTTGAATGACTTCTCTTTACTCCTTTTATACTATAATATTCAAAATATGTCCATTGGAGAAGATGATGTTCATTAGATATGAGCAAATTTTTAGGAATTTTGAAGTGCTCTCATGGGTTCTCACTGTCTGAAGACACTTCAGCAATGTCCGAAATGAACAGCTATGTTCAAAGTTAAGATTTTAGACTTACTTAAACCATTTAACTTGTGTCTATTTTCATTTGGCATTGTCTAAAAGTGAATCGCTATGTCTGGAGTTAAAATTCAAACTTAGAGCACATATGATTTGTTTTGGCCACACAACTGAACTGTAAAAATGTACGAAAGTGAGCTGGCAATGTCTAAAGTTAAATTTTGAACTAACAAACTCCAATAATGACAATTTTTGAAGCTTAGCACTTGGAATTTCTAGACTTTGACTTCTGAGACATGTTGGACTAACTTTAGCAATGTCTGGTATTTTGTTCAAAGTGTCCAAACTTGATTTTGTAGTGTCTGAATTGGGCTTTGAAGTTCCAGTATCTTGGCTTCTTTGATACCCCAAAATTTTGAGGTGCATACCTAATTTTGTCAATAGATGTGGGTGGTGAACCAGTAATCCCTGTGTTGCAATGAGAGGGCAAGGCACCATAGAGGATAGTGATAGAGCTATCCTTTACCTGACAATATTTGTAGCCGGGATTATGAGGATTTACCAATTGCAAATCAAAGAGTGGAAATGGTGGTGCTTCATGTCTGATAAATTCATTCTTGGTAATGGTATGAAAATGACGAATATGTATGAATTAATGTGCCTTGGTGAGGATGAGGATGCCAAGACGAGAATGAATGCATATAATGTAGATACCATGATGATAAGGATGAACTTGGTAATGATATGATGACCATGAATGCATGAGATGAAAATGCCTTAACGATATGGCAATATGTGTGATTATGAGCCCAACATGGGGAGTTCATGATTGGGGGTAGGCTGTAACCCTCTGCTTACTATCCCAAACAAAGAACAGTGTATAATAAAAATTCATCTTACATAGGCTGATTTGCATAGAATTAAAGTGCAGTAGAAATAATAAATATATTGCAATAAATATAGAGTATATCAGACTCCCTTAAGGGGTTGTAGAGATTGAGCCTTGAATGCAGATTTCTTTTTGCATAAAGAAGTTTTGCAGATTTCTTTTTGCATAAAGAAGTTGGAAGAAAAACTTTTATGCTCAGTAAATGCTCTTGTATTTTTATCTAACTTATCTAACTTTATTACCTCTTTGAACTACTTTTCTTTACTCCTTTTATACTTAGATTCAAAATCTTTCTATTGGAGAAGACGATGTTAATTAAATATGAGCGAATCGTCAGAATTTTCTGCTCGTTGAAGTGTTCTTGCGGGTTCTCACTGTCTAAAGACACTTCAACAATGTCTAAAATGACTACTTATGTTTGAAGTTAAGATTTGTCCGAAGTTAAATTTTGGACTTACTTGAACTGTTCAACTTGTATCTATTTTCATTCGGCTGTCCAAAAGTGAATCACTATGTCTGAAGTTAAATTTTGGACTTAGAGCAAATGTGATTTGTATTTGCTACACTACTGAACTCTAGCAATGTCCAAAAGTGAGGTGGCAATGTTTGAAGTTAAATTTCAGACTGACCAACTCCAGCAATGATAATATTTAGAGCTTAGCGCTTGGAATTTTTGGACTTTGACTTTTGAGATGAGTTGTATTGACTTTAGCAATGTATGGAATTTTTTCTACAGTGACCACACTTGACTCTGTAGTGTCCGAATTCCGCTTTGAAGTTCCAATGTCTTGGCTTCTATGAAACCCCAAAATTTTGAGGTGTGTAGTTCCTTCAATAGATGTGGGTAGTGAACCGGTGATCTTTGTATTGCAATGAGGGTGAGGCGCCATAGAGGGCAGCGATAGAGCTATCCTTAACCTAGCAACATTTGTAGCAGGGATTATGGAAATTTACCAATTTCACATCAAAGAGTGGAAAGGATGGTGCTTCATGTCTGATAAATTCATTCTTGGTAATGGTATGAAAATGATGAATATGTATGAGTTCAAGTGCCTTGATGATGATGAGATGCCAGGATGAGGATGAATGCATATAAATGAGGATGCCTTGAGGATAAGGCTGATCTTGGTAATGATATGATGACTATGAATGTGAAAGATGAAAATGTCTTGGCAAGATGTGTGATTATGAGAGTGAGTTGACAGTAAAACTATTTATGAGCCTAGTTTATGAAGGTAAGGCATCATGGGTCACTAACATGGCATGTCATACTTAATAACCATAATATTTCAATGATTTAATTGCTACTGTATACCACTTTACCTACTTACTCAGTTTGCTCAAACTCACCCTATTTTATTCATGGTTTTTAGGTTATAGGTCAGAAAAAGGAGCCCAACATGAGGTTGGAGTTCATGACAAGGGATAGGCTGTGACCCTCACGCTTGCTATATCCTAAACAAAGAACAATGTACAATAAAAATTCTTCTTACGTAGGTTAATTTTGTATAGAAATAAAGTGTAATAGAAATAAATATATTGCAATAAGTACAGAGTATATCAGACTCCCTTAAGCTATTGTAAAGATTGAAATTTGAATGTAAATTTTATTTTGCACAATAAAGTTGGAAGAAAAACTTTAATGCTAAGTAAATGCTCTTGTTTTCTTCTTTAACTTGTCTAACTTTCTTATTTCTTTGAACAACTTCTCTTTACTCCTTTTATATTGAGATTCAAAATCTTTCCCTTAGAGAAGATGACATTCATTAAATGCGAGCAAATTGTTAGGATTTTTTGTTGGAGAAGATGACATTCATTACAATGTTCACTCAAATGCATTTTGCTAATTATAAAAACTTGGTTGGCTATACGTATTCATCATCAAAATCAATTCAAGTAAAATAGGTTTGATTCAACAAATCATTTACCTACTAACAATTATGTTCCTCAGTATTGAAGTGATAGGTATTAAATATATTTAGGGAAATAATTTTAATTGAGTGGACAACGTTATCAAGATCACATCAGAAACAAAGATCCACAATATCATGTCTATTAAGGAAGAAAACATAAATGTTCAAAAGAGAAAGAATGGCCCTGAAACTTTAACAAGACTTTTAGATGAAATGAAATACAACTGAGATCACAAGGAAAGGAGTTAATATATGAAGAAACTTAGTAAGTCTGAAGATTGTCAATTAAAACCACATGATTGGAGTCCGTAACATCTTCTAGAATGTTTTAGGTGCAATAACCATGCCTTCAAGGTTAAATTTTCAGTTGCAAGATACGTTTGACACTTCGGATAGATTTTAGAATGCTACTAGAGCTTATTAGATTGAAAACCAAGTTTGGACAAATTGAAGCTGAATTCATGACTCAAGCAAAGGTTCAGACATTGCAGAACTAAGTTCGGACAGAGAAGCAAGTTCGAACATTGCATGACTGGTTCGGATGTAGAATCCAAGTTTGGACACTGATGAATTATGAAGTCAATGCACTAGAAGCTCAATGTCAGTGTCAGACATTGGCAATACAAGGTTCAGTCAATCCAACGTTTAACTTCGAATGCTGCCAACTCATCTTTGAACGAAGCCAAAGTTCTCTCGAGTGGGCAAAGCAACTCACACCACTTCTCAGTCCAAAATCTTAACTTTGGACACAACGAAGCCTTTTCAAATTATAGCTGAGTTAAGTTTGTTGTAGGCAAAATATTCCATTCAGTCTAAAAATTATAACTTTGAACAATGCTAGAAGCCTTCAGAAAATGAAAATAGGTGAGAACACTTCAATGGGAAGAAAATCTTGATGATTTGCTCGCATTTAATGAATGTCGTCTTCTCCAATGGGCAGATTTTGAATCCCAGTTTAAAAGGAGTAAAGAGAAGCCATTCAAGATAGTTAGTTGAGTTAGAAAAGAATTTAAAAAAATTGAAAGAATTTATAGAGAATTTTACTTAGACATTTAACTTTTCTTCCAAGATTTCACAACTCCGTCATGCTGATTGCAAATTTGCTCTCAAAGCTCATACATTCTCAACCTCCTAGAGTTTGATTTCAATAAGCTTTATATTGCTTATTCATTTTGTGATTTTTTATTTATTCTTTATACAAATCAGCCTAGCTAGAGGCATATTCCTTTACAAGTTTTTCTTTCCATCTATTTGACTCAGTAAGTAGTAAGACTTGCTAACGGTATAAGTTTGTTGCTCAACTCGAAAACCAACGGTGTATAAGTTTGTTGGTTTGCTTGAAAACTAACATTGTAAAAGTTTTTTGGTGAGCAAGGAAACCAATGGTTGTATAAATTTATTGGCGAGCTTAGAAACCAATGTGTGTAAAGTTTGTTGATGAGCTTGTAAAACCAACAAGTGATTAGTGGAACCTGAGTGTAGTAAGTGAGGCTGACTCAAAGAGTGGAGTAGGTGTTGTGTTGGGCCAAACCAAGATAAAAATATCCTTGTTTATGTATTGAATGATTTATTCCCATTATTTGTAGCACTTTATCTTATTTGGCTTTAAAAGGAACAATTCAACCCCCCTCCTCTTGAGCTACCACTTAAACAAGGCCAAAACATTTCCTTATCACCTTGGTCTTCCCAAACTTTAAACAGAAAAGGTTCTTGCTAAAGATAATGTTTAACATCAGAAAAGAATTTTCTCTTCTGTTGATATGACATTTCTAGGGGTAGAACATTACCTAGTAAATAGTTTACAAAATCAACATACTAGGGAATTTGTGTAGAGTTGATGGAAAATATATGCTCGTTAAGGAATTCTTCTAGGATTGGTGTTTCCTCTTCTTTTGTCATTGGAATTCTAGACAAGTGATCTGCAACTAGATTCTCAGTTCCCTTCTTGTCCTTGATCTCCAAATCTAATTCCTGCATGAAGAAAATCCACCTACTCAATCTGGGCTTTGTTTCTGTCTTTTCAAGTAGATATTTTAGAGTCGAATGGTTAGAATAAATAATTACTTTTGAACCCATCAAGTAAGAATGAAATTCATCAAAAGCAAAAACTATTGCGAAAAGTTCCTTTTCTATTGTTTTGAATAATTGAGCTCCTCATAAGGTCCTAATAACATAGTAAATGGTTTTAAAACTTTCCTTCTTTCGTTGTCCCAAGATAGCTACTATGGCAACATGACTTGCATCACACATCAGCTCAAAAGGTAAATCCCACTCTCGTACTAACATGATTGGTGTTGACACTAACTTCCCTTTAAAAGTGTTAAAGGCCTAAAAACAATCATTAGAAAAGTCAAATGGTGCATCCTTAACTAAAAGATTAGAAAGTGTTGATCCCATTCTAATGTAGTTGAAGAGGGGGATGAATTAAGTTTTTGCCAAATTAAAAATCAAGTGTTAAAAGAAATAAGGAATAAATCACATAGCATAATTATATAGGTATTTTTATAGAGGTTTGACCCACAACACAACACCTACTCTTCTCTCCAAGTCATCCTCACTCGCTGCACTCAGGTTACACTAATCACCAATTGGTTTTATAAGCTCACCAACAAACTTTACATATGTTGGTTTTTCAAAGCTTACCAACAAACTTTACACATGTTGGTTTCCAAAGCACACCACCGAACCTTTTGGTTTCCAAGCTTATCAATAAACTTATTGGTTTCCAAGCTAACCAACAAACTTATCCAAGATCAGTAAGCCCCTTTCTTACTATCTTATATAAAGAACATTGTATAATAAAAATGCCACTTACACAGGCTAATTTGTACAGAATTAAAGTGCAACAAAAATATATATTGTAATAAATATAAAGAATTTCAGACTCCCTTAAGCTATGATAGAGAATAAACTTTGAATATAGATAGCTTGTTGCACAGTGGAGTTGGAAGAAAAACTTCAATGTCTGAGTAAATGCTTTATATTTCCATTTAGAATTTTCCAACTCTTTCTAGCTTTTTAGAACGATCTTTCTTTACTCCTTTTATATTGAGATTCTCGTGGGTTCCTCATTCTGAAGGAAATGTCTAGAGTAAGCAACTATTTATGGAGTTAAGATTTTGGATTGACTTTGCAATAGACTTCTTTTAGCTGAGTTCGGAAGCAAATTGCTGAGTCTAAATGAAGTTGCTAAGTCCAAAGTTAAATTGGGACTTAAAAGTTGCGCTGATTGTTCTTGGTTGCACAACTGAACTTTCGATTAGTTCGGAGATGAGTTGGCAGAGTCTGGAGTAAAATTTTGGACTAACCAACTCTAATTATGGCTAAGTCTAAATCTTAGCACTTGGAATTTTCGGACTTATACTTCTGACATCTTGGCTTCTCTCTTGAGCAGAGTCTGAACTTGGCTCTAAGTCCGAACTAGCTCTTGTGTCTGAATTGCTCTCACAATGTCTGAGCTTCCTTCCATGTCCAGATTTGCTTCTGTAGTGTTTGAACTTGCTTAAGTCTGAACCCCGGTTTCTTTCCTTCTTTTGAAGCCCTATTTTTGTTTGAGTTGGGCATCTATCTAATTTTCTTTGGCAGTGATTTGAAACATTTTATGAAGATATTTCAAACATCAGTCTTCAAAATTTCAATGTCATTCTTTCTCTTTTGAAGATTATCTTCGATGCCTATCATGTTCTTTGAGCATTTACGTTTTTTGTCTTTGATACACTTATGGATCTTGTTCCCTGATATTGTCTTGTATGCGTTGTCCACTTTACTAAGTTATTTCGCTGATTTGTTATTTATTATTGCACATTTGGAAATAATAGTCAGTAGCTTAAGTGTTCACTCATATGCTTTTTTCTCATCATCAAAACGTGGTTGACTAAATCATACTCATCATCAAAATCAATCCAACGAAAGAAGGTTTGGTTCAACAATCCCCACCTTTTTGATGATGACAAAACATCTGAGTGGCATACCTTTCAAGAGAAATAAATCATGTATTCCTCAAAAGAAAATAAAGAATAAAACATGGGAACTAAATAGAGATTTGTTCATTCATAACAACACAAATGTAGCTCCCCCTGATAGAGTGCATCTTTAATAGGTTTTCTAGTCTCCCACTAAATTAGTGCAGTTGATTCTAACACTTTTTAAAAAAAAAATACAATTTCTCCCTTTATTTATCTTGTTATTTGGATATTATCTTCCCCCTTTTGTCATTATATAGACATTATTTTCCCATTTTTCATTACAGATATTATCCCCCCCTTTTATCATTATCAAAAAGGCATAAGAAAGACATACATAATACAAAGTATGCATGAAGATAAAAATACTTAAAATGAATCACAAAAAGATATTTCATTTCATTTCAGTATAAATGGAGTTACAAATAGAGATACACTCAAATATATATATATCAATACAAACAAAGTGCTAGTCTAATACTGAAAGGTGAAATAGGGATGAGATGGATGAAAGAAAAGGTGGGGTAGAGAGATTAAGGTGGAGCTCGATTATGGTCCATCGAAAAGTTTAGAACCATTTAGAACCATGCATAGGCATGCATCCATTACTTTTGTTAAGATCAAATCAGAGGATCCAAAGTTTTAGACGAGGAATAAGGGGGTAACTGCTAGTGCTACTTCTCCCTCCTAGTCTTCAACCTCCCTAGATGATAACGTTGAAAGAAAGGCTTTTGGACTTATGTGAAGATGGTTCTTGTAATCTCAAAAGAATATAATATCTCTTGTAGATATCCATTAATCTTCTTTTCTTCTTCTTTAGAGACATCACAAACTTCTTTAAGTCCAACTGAAGAACTATCTTCAATCCAAAACATCTCTATGGCTTCTCTGTCCTCATTTCCTCTTCTTAATGAATTTTACTCTACTCACATCTCGCTTTTTCTTTTTTCTCTGCTTTTGCATTGCATAGACTTATGGCTCTGTGCTCTCTCTTTTGACATATCAGCATATGGATGAGGATGAAATAAATAAGCGTAGGGTAGTTGTTAAGTCTAACTCCTTAACTAAACTTATTGATGATGAATGAGATTAAACAACTTAGTTTTGATGATGAACAAACAAATGAGTGAAGATTTAAGATACTAGTAAATTACTTTCCAAGTGTTGTAGTATTAATATCAAAATAAATTAAGGAAAGTAACTGCAAGAAATAAAAGGTGTTAATTGTAAAATTATTACATTAACCCTTTAGAGAAAGATGTACAAAGGAATGTTCAAATAAAAGGATATTCAAAATTTACTAAGAAGTAAATTAGAATCTATTTAGAGGCTTGGCATGAAAGTTAGAAAAAATCAAGAATCAAATCAAAATTTATTCAGAAGTTACATAGAAATACTTCAGAACAACATTAGAAATAAAATATGAAACTCAGAAGCACTCAAAAGTTACCACACATAAAACTATACTAGAAGCAGATCAAAACTTTCTCAAAATCAGAATGTAGCAATATTGAACATTAGAAGATAAACAGAAGTTTTCTCAGAGTTATAAAAGCAAGTCAGAAGTAAAATAAAAATTAATTTTTTTATACTCAGAAGATCTTCAAAAAAACAAAAGAAGCATTCTCAGAGGAACCTCCCGCACTTGATGTTTTTAGAAGAACAATAGAAGCAATATACATAAAATTAACCCAAAAGAAACTTTGACATTACAGAAGTAACTTAGAATGTTGATACATTACACAGAATTGCATGTGCATGGTAGAGGTGATGGACTACTAGAGCACCATAGCTACTAATTCTAAAGTTATATCACCCATGTTTTATCCCATTCCTTTCTCCCATTTATAACCAAGAGGAAGGCACCCATCTCTTGCAATCTCCCCACACTCAATTTTCCACCGATTTCAACGTTAAATCCACTTGAAAGTTTTGCTCAAGCAAGGAGAAATTGTCTATGTTGACACAAATGCATGGTTTTGATAACAAACAAAACTTAATTAAAGCTATTATTAAGGTTTTAGCATGCAAAATCAAGTCGCAGGTCTTAAAGAAAAATGAGCACAAAAAACAAATTTCATGGCGACAAAGCTTGAACAAGTAAAGAAGTAAAAAATGAAGCGTCATAATAGATAAAGCATGAATAAAAAGGACTTGGCTGTTTCCATTTATCTATCAAAGTGGAAGATTATATCTGATAGATGCAAGATAGTATGCATACAACAAACTTCATCTATCATAAGCAAGCCACAATTAAGCCAATAGTCATTTGATGAGAACAGACAAAGGCGAAAGGAGTGAAGATCTTCCAACAGAACAAAAGCTTTATCTGTCATCAATAGACAATGCAGAGAAGCAAGGATCATATGGAAGAGCAGAGACTTTGTCTATCACAAGTGAGCCAATGATCCTTTGCTGCCAATAAACAAAGCAGAAGAAGCAAGGATCGTATGACAAACCAAAGATTTAGTCTATCATAAGCGAGCTAATGATCATCTGCTATTAATAGACAAAGTAGAAGAAGCAAGGACCATCAAGCAGAGTAAAGAATTCGTCAGTGATTGTCTGCTGTCAATAGATAAAGTGGAGAAATATTCCATGAGACGAAGGCATGAAGAAAATCCATTTGCGCTTCAACACTCCGTCTGTTACTTACAATAAATAACTCAACAAACAAAGCGTTGAAGAAACAAGACATCCGCGCTTCTATAGTTCAACAAACAAACCATAAGGCAAAGCACTTGAATGGATGATTCATCTAATAGAAATGGAAAGAATGGTTTGTCTGCTACTTATGAAAGACAAAGATGAAAGAACTTTGTCTTATCAACAACTTGACAGATACTTCGTTTGTCATAAGTAAAAGTTGATCAATAGTCAGGACGAATGTTGATCTTCGCTCAGCATTTATAAAGCTTTTTTTATATTGATGAAAAAGTCAGCCATTGCAACTATACTTCGACCAAAACTTATTAGGAAACCAAAAATTATCTTCTCAAGGATGACACTACAGGCATTCCAACATACGAGGATTAAGCAGAAGTTAGAGAATTCAAAATACATTAATCAGAATGACTTCTGTCATTATGGAGCTCACCTACCTCCAACGATTAGAATTCAAAGCAGTTATGAATAAAGCATAACGGAAGTAGGAAGAGGCAACGAAGCATTGAGAAAATAAGTCAAATCTTCCTAAGAGCGTTTACTAATTTAAACTAAACCTTCTACAATTCTTCAAGAGTCAAAAGTCTTGTATTCAAACCTTCCTTAACTCTCTTTAAAGGCTCTGAACCACCTTTGGGAAGATCATTTACTTCTGCATTCAACTTTTAGAAACCTTCCCCTATACTTACTGAGAAATTTCTGTGCTTGAACTACTGATATTCATCTCTTGTAAAGTTCCTTGAGCTAGTGGTTGTGACTAGACTCAAGAAGAGTTATGACTGTTTGAGTACAAATAAGAGTTGTTTATTCACACCCACTACAGCTGAAATCTAGAATAGTGCTAGGAGCACTGTGAATATGCCCCCCAGAGTTAAAATCTAAAAGGGTACTGGGAGCACTGTTTATGCCCCCTAGAGCTGGAATCTAGTTGAGTACTAGGAGCACTATTGTATTTTTACAATTGGAATAGTGGAACCCAAGACACTAAGAGAATAGTATTCTTGGAAGAGTGGAGTCAAGTTTTACTTGAACCACTATAAAAATCATTGTATTCATTTACTTAGTTGCTTATTTATTGATTGAGTGATTGATTGCTAGAGGGACAATTTATCATAAAGGGGTTAAGAAATAATTTTTAAAGTACCCAATTCACCCCTTCCCTCTTGGGTTTTAGCCTAACCTTCATGACCAATCGTTTACACCTATTTTTATTCACTTGGGATGTATTTAGAGAAGGGATGTTGCTGTTAAGGGTCATTTGCTGCTAATCCCAGTGGAGAAATTGAATAAATCACTTGTTTCCAATGAGAAATTGAAGCAAAACCCTCCCCCCCCCCAAAAAAAATTTTGTCTTTTAGGTTTGTTAGGGTTAATGAGCAGATTTTGGGGGTTATTTTGGGCTAAAAATACTTGATTTATTTAGAAAGTTAAATGGAGAAATTTTTTTAAGAGTGAATAGAGGTTTGATTGCATTAATTGGGGAGTGATTTGGCCTACATACCGCTATCCATGAAATGGACAACAATTTCGATTAATGTAATGGGGTTGTTGGGCATGTGTGACCTGTTTATGATGAAAGGAGTACATATCATGCTTAATCGATGCTTGTAAGATGTTTGTTATGCTTAGAATTAGCTAAATATTGCTAAAATTATGTTCCTAAAACATGTCTAGAAATTGTTTGATGAAATGTCTAAGAGAGGGGTTGTTTAGGTGTAAGTTGTTGCATGGTCAGACTTTAAATGAATTATAAGGGTTAATTACTTTGACTATATTGTTAATATCATGTTAACTATGTGAAATTCAGAATGTACATGGTTAGAAGTAGATTTTCTATGATACATATAGCTGAAATTATCAAACAACATAGGAATCCACTCTAGCATTTGAAAGACATTTAGACCCACCCCTATATATAGGTAATGATATGGCCAAATTGTGGTATCTTGAATTTGTGTTCAATTGACTTGAAATGACTGATTAGAATTGTTTTTGCATGAGAAAAATAAATTAATTTAAATTATGATATATGTTATATATGTAGGGCCATTGATCATGACTTAGAAGAGAAGTTATGAAAGTGAAAAGTTGTGGAATGATCCCAAGTAAGTTTAGTAGGCCCCTTTTTCTTATTGATAAAGGAATGCATGGAATGATAGGATCGTGAATATCCCATGAATATGGGCAGTATGTTTTAAGAATGTTTGTTTTATTGTGTGAATATGTGAATTGTGAGGATAATGAATATACCTTAACTATGTGCACCGTATTTTCAAAGATGTATTTTATTACATTGTGGAGGACTGAGAATAGAGAGTATTGCGTGTTGATATATAATGTTGATTATGTTATATGTGGATGAACTTGTGGGTGGATGGGGATAGTGATATCCCATGATTTCGTTGAGTAAAGTGATTATATGATGGTGTGATTAGAATGATGGAATTGTATGTATTATGATGACATGGAAAATCTGTATGAAATTTGATATTATGTAATTATACATGGTGTGGATTTGAACATGTTCTTGTAATAGATTATTGATTATTGTTTATTGTTCTGACTACTTACTAAGTTCATCCAGACCACCCTATTTTATTAAAACTTTAGTAGACACGTTGAACAATGGAGCTTGGGTTCAGAATTTGAAGATTATTAATGAATTTTCATTAGTTTTGAGACTAATGATTCCCCATAAGAAAGATGTAGTTTTAAATTGATGAGATTTAATATATAATGTGAAAGTTATGTATAAATTTATTATATCAGCATGTCATTGTGATAGATTCTATCAATGTAAATTTTTGTATCGGTCCAATATGTCATCTACTATCACTATGTGGTTTCAATTCTAGGCAATGATGTGGGTGTGTGATTTATTATTTATTATAGTTATTTAATTTTGATATTGTTTGATTTACAAATGCACAGGTTTTAACCCTCAAAATGCAGTGTAGTCTCTGCCTAATTTTTGTTAGAATTTTCCCTTAGAAATGGGAAAAGTGTAGGCTAATGGGAAAATGCATAGGCCCCAAGGCAAGGTGTGACAGAATATTTGCTAACTTTTTTTTAGTTTGTATTAATTCTAAACAAACTTTGTGATTTTGGACATGATCTTGAATGAAATGATGCATGATTTTTATATGCTTAGATCTAAAATGCATAATAGGATTCTTGGTTAAATTTATAGCACTGGTATTATCACATCAAATAGGCATATTAATAAACTTCAAACCATAGTCACCCAGTTGTTGTTTCATCCAAAGAACCTGTGCACAACAACTTCTACCTACAATATAGGCAGCCTCGGCAGTTGATAGTGTGAAATAGATGTCTGCTTCATTGAGAACCATGACATGATCATGCTTCCAATAAACTAATACATCCTTGAGGTACTCTTCCTATCTACTCTATATCCATTAAAATCGGCATTAGAGTACTCAACTAACTCAAAATTCGAACCTTTTAGATACCATAAACCAATGATTAGAGTGTCCAAGAGGTATTTGAAGATTTTTTTGACAACAATAAGATATTATTTTTTAGGATCTAACTCTAATCTAGCGCACATACATACACTAAACAAAATAACTAGCCTACTAGCAGTAAGATATAATAGAGATCCTATCATGCTACTATAAAGCTTTTGACAAATAGAGTTACCTTTCTCGACCTTGTCTAATTTGATGGAAGTACTCATTGGAGTTCCATACCTTCTTCCATCTTCAAGATTAAATTTCTTTGGCAGTTTTTTTTGTGTATTTAGCTTGGTGGATGAAAATTTTCTCTTTCATCTACTTTACTTGCAATACCAAAAAGAAGTTTAATTCTCCCATCAAACTCATTTTGAATTCTCCTTGCATTAAATTAGAAAACTTTTGACAAAGATTTTCATTAGTAGCTCCAAATACAGTATCATCTACATATATTTGCATAATAAGATTGTTGTTCATAGCATGCTTAATGAGGCACTGGTATTTACTTGGCCCCTTGAAAATCCTTTTTCAATCAAAAATCTACTTAGCCTCTCATGTTGCTTTAGGAGCCTGCTTCAATCCATAGTGAGCTTTCTTGAGTTTGAAGACATGGTTAGGATCATGAAGGTCTTCAAACCCAAGGGGTTGTTCCACATAAACTTCTTCAATAATGATTTCATATAACCCTAGCCAAACAGAATACGTATAGTTGGGGGAAAACCAAATAAGTTGCTTACATCTTAGAACATAATTTTGGCCTCGAATCCTCAAGAACCTATCATGGATTGCAGCAAATATGATTTTTTCTCTTTTTCCACCATCCAAACAAATGAAACTTGGGTTTGGATACAAGATCAACTGATTATACAACTAGGTTAAATGAGTTTTCAGCTAAAATGACAAGAAATCAAGGTCTAGAGAGTTGGGTTTTAAGGCTAGGGTGCAGTGGAGAAATGAAGAAGAAAGGGCTAAAAGAGCCCTTAAAAAGATCAAATTTCTAGACCCTTCGGCACCGGCGTGGCGGCGCCTACCCCCTTCACAATTCAGCATCCCGGTGCTCATTTGGCCAATGTAGCGCCCACACCACTACTACCTTTTCTACCATGTTTCCTTGGTTTTTAGCTATTTATTTCATGATGTTTTCTCATGTTGATAAAACATGAAATTTTTCCATAATTATAAGATTAAAATGTACCATAATATCTCTTGAATAACTACGAACCAACTCATGTAACCACTCACTATACATGTAACTTATATAATTCCTTTAACTCATAGAAAATGCATATACATTTGTATCCTTTTATCTCAAAATACATTTTTCTCACTAAAATAATTATCCAAAATCAACACCCTGGGTGTCATAACAATCCACTACCCATCTACCATTCTTTTATGGTTCTAACTATGGATAATAGAAAATGAGAATGCAAATTTTTTTTATTACCATAGGTTACCAGTTGTGGCTCATCATAAAAAATGGAAAATTTGTCTTTAATACCGTAGATATGTATATAGTTGAGGACATCCAAATAGTAGAAACTGATACGAAGGCAAAGAACTACCTCTATTGCACCTATATCCCTTAGAATTTGAAAAGATTTTGTCGTGTGATAGTGTAAAGGACATTTAGGATAAGCTCCAAATAGCTTATGAAGGAATAAATTAGGTAAAGAAAACAAAAATAAAGATTCTTGTACATAATTATAAATCCTTCATGATGAAGGAATCAAAATCTATTTTAGACATCTTTGGCTAGTTTCAAAAACTCACCAATGCACTAAAGAACCTTGGTGAAAAGTATGAAGAGCCAAAACTAGTCAAGAAGATTCTCAATTCACTACCAAAGTAGAGGATGTCAAATGTGACTGTCATCCAAAAAGTGGGGGACTTCGATAAGATGACTGTTGAAGAACTTTTGGGTTCTCTCATGACCCATGAAGTCCTAATGAAGCAGAAAGCACCCGATGAACCACCTCGAGGCAAACATGCTATCGCCTTGAGAGCAGAGTTAGAATATAATGCTATGCTGATTAGAAGATTCAAAACCTTAATGAAGAAAAAAAAAGGTTGGAGGAAATATGGCTGCCCTGACTTTACAACTACAAGAAGAATGTGCTAACTTGCTACAACTACAAGAAGCCCGGGCACATGCAATATGACTACCCAAACTCTAGCAAAAATGAAAAGAAACTGGAAGAACCAAGGAGGAAATATGAATCTTACTTTGAAAAGAAAAACAAAAATAACAACAATAACAATAGAAGTAGTAGAAGATTTGATAAGAGAAGAAGGTAATGGCAGCATGGGAACTCATTAAAGACGTGCAAAATGAAAGCTTTGATTAAAGTAGAAGAGGAGTCTGAACAGGAAGCACAAGTCAATGTGATCTCCCCTAGTAGAAGAGATCAAGAAGACTTCTACACTATCATGGAAATACACGGTGATGAGGTAATCTCTTAAAATGAATTTCATGATCTTGAATATATTCTCAATGAATCGTATTTGGATTTCAAAGAACTGAAGGATAAATATGCAAAAACTAAGGAGCTAATCAAAGCAAGAGATGATTGCTCCAAACTGCAAATAGAGAATAACAAGCTCAAAATGAATCAAATATCTCTAAAAGATCTTGAGCTTGTCATGAATAAGAATACTATTTTCAAAAAGACTTTAGCTGTCACCTTAGTAAATCTGAAACTAAAAGAAAAATGTGGAAAAAAATAAATAGAAAAAGAAAAACCATGTAGTTGGAAGAAAATACAAAACTAAATAAGCAATTAAACAAAATTGGGTTCCAAAATCTATCACACTAGATGTAAATGCAACTCACTTTGAATCTAGAAAAGGTGTGATACCACAAAAACAATGGGTACCAAAAATTTTTGCTACTAAACCCGCTGGATTCATTCCCAAATGAGTACCAAAACCTAGAGCTTAAACTTGTCTTTTCAAGTGTGCTTGAGAGTGACTTGAAACCGCATGTGGTATATCAATAATGGTTGCTCAAGGTACATGATAGGGGAGAGAGAGCTATTTATTGATTTAAAAGCTAAAGCTGGAAGAAAAGTTACCTTTGGAAATAATGAAAAAGGTAGAGTAGTTGAAATTATTATTGTTTGCCAACCACGCTCTACTACTATATATATGATATTTCGTTAGTAGGAGGATTGAAACACAACTTGTTAAGTGTTAGTCGGTTTATGACAATAGTCTTTACTAATATTGGGTTTGGTACTGGCCTTAGTCTCTATCAACTAGAAAAGATATATATGAAATGGCTAATCGAGCAAAGTTTTTTCTTGGTCTCTATTGATTAGTTTGATTTCATTGATTGTTTGGATGAACATTAGATTGGACTAGCTCTTGTCCTGCACAGATGGGCATTTGGGCAATATTGTTCATCTCAACCTTTAAACTTAATGTTTCATTCCCCCTTTTCCTTTCTCAAGTCCATTCAACTGATTACCCAATGGGTTACAAGGGGGAATTATTCCTACCTTAATCAAAATTTTAACTCTTGTTGCCACTATAATTAAGCCAATAAAATAAAGTTGAAAAGGGAATCATCAAATATCCAGATAGTTTAGGATTATAATTTTTTGCTATAACATTCCTTTTTTCCTATTTTGGCATAGGGTCTACCAATTGGGTCACCATTGCCCTCACTCTTGTAGCATATGTAGCAAAACATTCATCATTCTTTTGATGCATAACATACACATCCTTACATTTGGGCAAAGTATCCTAATTGAATGCATGTTTTTGATAAACCAATCCAATAATTGTTTCTAAGATTTCAATTGTCTAAATGCAAGGGAATGAAACCCTGCTAAAGATGGCCCATCTAAACTCTCAGAGAAATAATCAATCATCAATCCATAACATGAACCTCTTGTGAGCCTTCACCCTTACACTTCTACAATATAGGTTTCTAAAAATTAAGAGGCCACCTTGAACATGGAAAATGTAAAAATCCTCCAAATTCAAATGTTTGGATGGGCCATCTTGAATTTCCTTAATTGTCTCCCATAATTCAACAAATGTCACCCTCCAATTATCCTCCTTCCTTAATTCACTATGGGCATGATAAGTGAATTTTATTCACTTACATTTAATATTGTTCAAGCTTATTTAATTGTTGATTCTTGAGAATTTTATATGCTATTCATATGTTTATATGTGTTTTTCTAGGTATAGTGGATAGTGGGAAGAAGTGAGCAAAAATAAGGAAAAGGAATGGTTGAAGGAAAGAAAGAATGGAGCAAGCAAAATGTAGGAGAAAATGTCTAGCAACTTCGGTGCTGTGGCTCCCAAACCAGAGCCCGACGCCCAACTTTAGTCAAGAAAGTAATAGAATAGTAGGTAGTGATTTTGGCATTGCGGCACTGGCATTGCTATAGTAGCACACTGATTTTTTCCCACCTAATGATCGGCAATAAAACCTAAATAAGGAGGAAGTTTTGGGGGGATTTTTTGGAGAGGCTATTTCTGGGTTTTATTTGGAGGGTTTCTTAAGAGCTTTGAACAAGCGAAAGAAGGGCTTAAAGATCAAGAGGAAGGAGATCAATTTCAAGGATCGGAAGACAAGCAACAAAAGGAGAAGACATTTTTTTTTTTTTTTGGTTTCCTTGTGTTTTTACTTTCATTCCTTGTAATTTCATATTTAACTTTGAGAATTAATCTATGATGATGTTGAATGCTTATTTGATTGATTTTTCTTACATCATGAGTAGCTAAATCCCTCTTCTAAAGGGGCAATGGATTTTATGTATTTCATGGTGTGATCAGTGATTCAATGATGGGCATTGTTATTAGTTTATTTATGATGTTTTATGTTTGATGCTTTCAATTTACTATCCATTTATTGAATGATCTAGTATTTAGGGTTTGACACTCGGGAGAGGTATTCCTAAATAGGATCTAGGCATCACAACATAAAATCATATATGATTCAAGAGAGCTTATAAGTATTATGAAATCATTACATAGCATCATAAATCTTAATGGATTCCTAGTATTTTGATTTTTATAGGGATCAAAATTAGAAGTTTGGGAATAGATCTTTGACTCGGCACTTGGGAGAGGGAGTTGAGTATTCTTACATTCTTGATTTATAAACCAATGCAATGATCAACATAGAATGAGTTGTAAACATCATGACTGAAGCATAAATAAAATCAATCCTCTAAAGGTTTCATACCTTGATTACTTCTTATCAAAGCTTGTTCATTTTATTTATTATTGGATTATTTATTTATCGGCTATCCAGATGTAACACCTAGGGTGTGGAAAGTGAGGAGATTTTGGAAAATTTTCTCAAATTATCAATTAGGGATAGAATGAATTTCAAGTTACTATGTGTGAAGAGTATTGTTATGAAATTTAAGGTACATGGTGGCGAAAGACATTATTCTTAATTATTTGAGGGGAATATTTATGTATTGTATGTCTTTGTTATGTGGAAAAACCACGGCCAGAAAGGTGTGAGAAGAATGGAACCAAACTGGAGAATAAGCAAAGCAAAATTGGAAGGAAATTGGGGCGACAGGGAGTGGCATCTAGCATTTGGGCACCGCGGTGCCAGCGAGTCGATGGTGTGTCAGAGCATAAAAATCTAATTTTTTTTTTAGGAGAGCAAAAGCCCTTTCTTCTTCCTTTCCACACCCTTTCTTCCCCATGTCCTAGCCTTTTAACTAAACTCCTTTAAGCTTGGATTTCTTACCCTTTTTGCTAGAACACAAGATGATCTAGGTGGATAATCACTCAAGCACACATCTAAGCCTAAGGTTTAGTTTTTTGTGTTAGTTCCCTTAGGTTGGCTTAAACAAAGAGGGGAGGGTTGAATTGGATTTATTAAAATTTCTTGCTTAACCCCTATTAGATTAATTTCTCTCTTTTCAGTGCTTGTATGCAATACAATGTGAAATAAATAATGAAATAATAAAGCACAAAGAAAGTAAAGCAATCCAAAATAGCGCGTACACACACAGACAACATGAATGTTATAGTTGTTCAGACAATTTCCCTACTCCACTCTTCCAAGAGCACACTCTCCTTGTATCTTAGGTTCCACTATCTCTCATATAATGAAAATATAATAATACTCCAAGCACTTTTTTAAATTTCAGCTCTATGGGGCATAATCAGTGCTCCCAATACTCTTCTAGATTCCAGCTTTAGGGGACATAAATCAGTGCTTCAAGCACTCTTCTAAATTTTAGCTTTAGGGGGCATAAACTAGTGCTCCTAACACTCTTCTAGATTTGTTCTAGTGGGCATAACAGTGTAGCTCTTGTCTACACTGAGACAATCACAGCTCTTCTTGAGTTTTATCCACACTACCAGCTCAAGGCAATCACAAATGATATAAGAATACAAAGGTTAAGCACACTTTACAAATTTGTCAATGTAAGCACAGGGGAAGACTTGATGATTTGACTAGCTCTTTATGTTACAAAAGCTATTCCCTTAATGTATGAAAAAGGAGGCCTTGAAGATCTGAAAAGTTGAAGCTCTTAAATCAATAAAGAAGGTTTAAACTCTTTGGCCTTTGGTTGCTTGAGGATGAGAAGGTTAAAGCTCAAAGAGATCTTCAATATGAATTCAGCAACCTACTAAAATGTCCCAGCTCATCTCTTCAAATAGATCTTATAAAAAACTTGACCATTGTAGAAGATAGGTTTCATTGAATGCAGAATATAGAGGTAGATGAGCAACTTTTAATGAATAGGAACATTAAGGTTTTTCTCCCATTGGATTGCATTATCTTCTGATTGGTTCTTAACTGTTGAAAAGTCCGCAACATTGTTCTTGACAAAGAAGAAGAGGATTGCTCAAATATAAAAGTTTTTTGCAAAACATTAAATTTCTGAACTGTTTGAAAATAGACAGCAAATAGTTTATTCATGTTCTAATTTAGAAGATGTTGCTCCTATTTTACTATTTTTTTCTATTTAGCCTACTTAATGAATAAAAAATAATAGTAAAATAGAAGCAACATGTTTTAAATGAAAACATCAATAAATACATCATACTTTAATCATGAGAATATACTTATGAAGCTCAAGTCCTTATCATTCCAATGTACGTTCTACACCATTTTGTCATATTACATATCACAAACTAAATAAAATATATCATGTTTAAGTCATTCTGATACTAATAATGCCATGCAGGCACTTCATCTCATAATTGTGCCATTCGAGCACAACATATAATATAACTATGCCGTGTAGTATTATATAGCATATTAATGCCATCCTGGCATCACATAATATATCCATGCAATTATCTTCACAAAAGCAATGTGACTATCATACCTTTATACAATATCATGGAATATTTCCCATTCCATCAATATATATACAGTTACATAATATAGTAAACAAACTACTTTTGGGATATTCATAATCCCTATCGATACACACATCAAGGAATACTCACTATTTCTTCATTCGTGCAGTACTTCACTCAACATAGTATATAATCAGGGGATATCAATTATCCCCAACTAGTCACTCATTACATTATACAATTAATCCATACATGTGAACATACAAGTAGAAAAGAATTTATCTCATAATCAAACATACTCGTATGTAATAAATGGGATATCTATTATCCCCATCCATTCATACATGTCATGCAAAGCATGGGATATCCGCTATCCCCATCCAACCATACATTCAACTTGAAAAGAGCCTACTTACCTTATTAAAGTACAATTTCACAATCTTTAACTCAGCCTTCCATTCCACCACTTAGCTCCCTAATGGATCTTACATATATAACATATAATACAATTGAAATTTCATACATCCAACTTTAGTTTAGTTCTAGAAACTAGCCCAATGATTTCATTGTGCATGCTCTTATTTCCTTATTCAATCAAACGTTTCACACTTATTCTCAAATACCTTATTTAGGATTCATTAGCCTCTCTAAATACCCTTTCACTCATTAATTCAAGTCTATTAAATATAACTTTCAATGGCCACTTAAGCACTGCCATAGGTTAGGCAACACATCTTGTTTCTGAGTGAAGCATTTCATCAAACATCTAAAGTGCATCACTCTTAATACATAACATTTCCACAAGGTGTTCTACAGGAACTTAATTTCCACCAATATACAATCATTATACTACCTAAGTAGCATTTAAATATTCTTAAAAATAATTTAATTAGGCCCTTAATCCAATCAATTTACTGTTTAAACACTTTTCACACAAAAGTCCTTTTTCACTATTCAATTAGGTTCTTGTCCATTTCGTGGACAACAAAACAGATTTCCTTATGTCCAATCTACTCCCAAAACATGTTAATTTCTCATTCCACTTCATCATCCATGAATTATTCATCTCAGTCTTCATCCCATTGCTATCCATACAACTTTTTCTTGTAATAAACATAATAATCTCATGCAAATTAAACATTTCATGCATTTGCCCCAAGAAATTCACACATAATTCATCCAATTTCCCTGATTATTAATATTCACAAGTTGGATATAAACCCTAACAAACAAAAATTGCAAATTTGTTGGGAAAGAAGAACTTACCATTAGATTCATATGTGTTCTCACTCCAAAACTAAAATCCAACCTTGAATCTCCAAGCCTTCTCCATAAATTGCAGCAAATAGGTTCTTCTTCCTTCTTTCACCATCCAAACAACTAAATCCTAAGCTTAGATGTGTTCTTATGTGATTATCCACCTAGATCATATTGTGTTCTAGCAAAACGGGCAAGAAATCCAAGCTTAAAGGAGTTAAGTTAAAGGGCTAAGGCATAGGGAAGAAAGGGTATAGAAAGGAAGAAGAAAGGGCTTTTGCCCTAAAAAAAGTTGGATTTTAATGCTCCAGTGTGCCATCGACTCACTGGTGTCACGGGGCCCACCATGTTGGATGCCACCCCTTGCCCCTTTTCAAAATTGGGCATCGTGGTGCCTAGCTTACCACCCCGGTTTCCTTCCAATTTTGCTTTGCTTCTTCTCCAATTTGGTTTCATGCTTCTCATATATTTTTTACCATGATTTTTCCACATAACAACGACATACAATGCATAAGTAGTCCCCTCAAATAATTAAGAATAATTTCATTTAGTCTCCATGTACCTTAAATTTCATAACAATACTCTTCACACGTAGTAACTTCATATTCATTCTATCCCCAATTGATAATTTGAGAAAATTTTCAAAATCTCCTCACTTTCAACACCTTAGGTGTACACCAGATAAATTTAGAATTATTTATAACAATAGCTAGTGATTAATTGAAATACACAATCTCTACAGAGATGACACTCTCTCACCTATATAATATATATATATATATATATATATATATTACAAAACTTAGCACTGTACACTTGTGGTTAGTTTGCAATGAACAAGTTTTTGGCATTGTTGTCGGGAATTGTAATTAATTTGATTTTTCACTAATATTGTTTGTCAACTAAAAATCCTAGCTTTAATTTGGATTTTTACTTTCTTTTATTATATTCTATTTCTTTTTCTTTTATTATTTTAGATTCAATTTATCCAGCTCTCTTAGTAGTGTCTGCAAAATCCTAGAAATTCTAAACTAACTCCTTTTGATCCAGAGATTAAGAGAACACTGCGAGAATTAAGAGAGTTAACCGAGCCAAATCAAGTGCAATGGTAGAACAAAACTAGCAGCCAGAATAGAACAAACAAGCAAATTAGGACCAATAGAGACCAATAAATGATTACTTCTGACCAATGGTGAATGAAAATTATTCAAGCATCACTCGTCCAGCTATCAATGCCAATAATTTTAGTTTAAAGTTGGCATTGATTAATATGGTCTAGAAAAACTAGTTTGGGTGGTTCTCCAAGTGAAGACCAAAACATACACTTTGAGAAGTTCCAAGAGATCAGCGATACTATAAAGATGAATGGTGTCCAAGATGATGCCATCAGGTTAAGGCTATTGTGATGCTTAAGGAGTTAAAATAAGGGAAAGTGCAGGGAAAGACTGCTAAGGCCATGATAGATATGAACTAATATGAAAATTTGAAGTTGTTAAGCCTATTACTTATGTACAAGTGGAAAGTTGAATATAATTGAGGAGGGGGTGATTATTACATGATGTGATTTAGCTATTTGGGGGCATAATGTATGCATTTCAATGTGATTTTATGATATTTACATAATACTATTATTGAGGAATTATATATAGGAGAAATAGTAAAGAAAAGAATAAAGTAGAAGGGCATGAGCAGGTTAAAACAAAAAGTTGAATATGAAAATTATGGCACTTACATTTACTTTTTGGACTTAATAATAGATTATTTAGAAAAACTGTTCAACACAAGTTGTATTGCTTTAAATTATCTCTCCCACACATTAAGAATTAAGTGATTTAGATATCGTATGAGAAAATTATGCTCAATTTACCAAAAATGCAAATAGGGGGACAGTGGAAAGCTGATCCGCGACTTAGGAATCCTGAGCTACGGTGCCATTTCATGTAGGGTGGCCAGGAGAAAGCTAAGCCGCAGTGCAGGAAAGTTGGGTTGCAACTCAGGCCGGCAGACCATGTCGGTGGCCTAATTTTTTAAGCTAGGTTTCTAATTTTTTTCATTTTTATCTTGTCCTTTCCCTTTCCCACACCCTACCCTTTTGCCCCATCCCATATACACTTCAAAACCTTGTGATTTTAGCTAGCAAGCAAGATGGTTTAGATGGGTCATTACTCAAACATGCATCTAACCTTGGGTTTTTGGTGTTTGGATGGGGGTTTTCTACAATTTAAGGGAGCCACTTAGAGTAATGAGCTTAAAATTCCATTCATGGGAGGAAGCCATGCTTAGATTCTTGGTAAGTTGCTTTTCCCCAATTGAATTTTTAAATTCTACTAAGCGAATGTTTTGCTAAATTTGTGAACAGTGAAATTTGGGAGAAAATGATTAATTTATTGATTATAGTATTTTTGGGAGTGATTTATACCTGAGAAAATCTTATTATGTTGTGTTCATGAGCTATGGAAAGAGGTTTTTCTATATAGTGTATTTGAGCCATGAATAAATTGGAATAAGGGCTTCTTAATTTACTTGTCTTTAAGGTTACTTACATGTTAATAACATTGTATAATGAGTGTATGTGGTTGAAAGTGAAATTTCCTTCTGAGCCTTTATTGAGATACTATAATTTAACGGATGTATATGACATATTTGATGAAATGCCCCAATGAGAAGAATGATGTGATTGGCTAATCTTATTGTAACCTGTAATTGGCTATGAAGGAGGCCTTAATATATAGGGTAATTAATACTTGAATACATGATTAGGAAGTGATTAAAGAGGCACATAAGTTAAATAGCTTTGTGAACAATATTATATTAGAGTGTAGTTATGCACTCATGGTATTTAGATTTGTTATAGTTGTATTGCAAGTATATATGAGAACTTATGC
>JAYJMB010088401.1:0-19507 GCA_036873735.1 Pouteria campechiana | reverse complement strand
GTTATGGCAACCATCAAGTTTTTGGCGCCGCTGCCGGGGACTGATTGCGAACCATCTATATTTCTTGGCTCATCAGTGGGCTGTGTAGGTTAGAGGAAGATGAAATAAGGATGCTTGTGGGAGGTTCTCTCTCTATAAATTGTCCAGACACTGTCACAAGAATGATTTAAATTTTGGCTATATATGCAGGATCTAGAAGTTGTGGAAATGGAAGTGGCATTGATTCCAAGTCAACTTGGAAATTAGTAGTTCATTTTCCTTGGAATTCATCATAGGTCAGGTGATTGGTTCTGAACTTATAGGGAGAGACTTGGTGGGTGGTCTAGTAGGAGATTTGGATTTGGGTTTGGGTGGTGCTCTAGCTCTAATGGTCTTTGGTTTTGGTGTGTCTATTGACTTGATTTTTGGTGGAGGTTGAGGTTAGGATGTAGGTTCTTGCTCTGGCTCTAGTTTAGGAAACTTTTTTTGAACCCAAGTAGAGTGGGAAAGGTTAGAAGTGAGGAGTTCAGGGAAAGGAGGAGGAAGGTTCTTAGCGATGGCTTGAAGGTTAGCCAACTTGAAAGAAGTAAATTCTCCCTCTATCAGGTGAATGAAGTGGTGAGGTCCTGAGGGGGGAAGGGAGGTTAGTCCTTGGAGAAATGGATGAAGGGAGTAATTGAAGTAGGTGTTGGGAATATTCATCTAGAAATGTTTCTAGATGAGGGAGTGGTTAAGGAGAGTAGCTACTGGAAGTGAGAGGAGGGTCAAGTAGAAGTTGGATTTGAGATAGAGATTGAGGATTAAAGAGCTGAGGAAAGGGAAGCTCTTGTGGAGAAATGATAAGGTTGTGAGAAAGGAAGAGGTCAGAGATGGCTATGTTGATCTCTGATCTAGCTCGGAATTCAGAATATGTCATTTTCATAGGATGATAGATTCAAATAAGAAGATCAAGATTATCTTCTTTTTCCTTTGTAGAAGGAGGACGAGGAGGAGGTGTGGTAGGAGTGGGGATGAATTTGGTTGGGATATCAAGTGAATCCCAAGAGTCAAACTAGTCCAAGTACTCTGCTAGACCAACAAGGATGAAGTGGTGTCTAAGGAGAGGCAAAGGTTTGGGTTGGTTGTTGAGTTTGTGGTTGGGAGGTGGGTGGTAAATGGGCAGATAAGGTGGCTTCAAAGATTTTGCCCTCTAAATTGATGAAATTTGTAGGAGGATTTAAGGGCTGGTTGTTTGGGAAGGAGAGTGAGTTTTGGTGTGAGATTGGGAAGGTGAGTGTCTAGAAGAGGGATGAGTTGATCTAATGGGGGATGGGGTTTTGTGATGATGGAAAGGGAAAGATTGGGTTAAGGAATGAGTTGGTTGAGATTGGGCTTTTGTAGATTCAACTAGGGAGATCAATGCATCTAGTTTGTGATGCCATAGTCACCCAATTGTTGTTTAATCTAGGGAATCTGTTCATAATAACTACTTGTAGCTACATCTGAGGTAGTCCTTCTATTATGAGTTGCTATATTTGAGAGAAAATAATATAAAGAGGGGACGAAGGAGAAATTGAATTTTTGAAAAGTTTTGAACGTGGACAAATCTTAGAACAATGAGCTGTAATGAAACAATCTTCCATCGACTTACTGTATGAGTTATTTAGGGGGAGTCTACCTTAGTTCATTAGCACTATTTTTATTAGTGCAAGTCATCAAGTTTTATCATCATCAAAATGGGGGAGAATGTTGAGTTTAAGAGTCTAATCTTGATGATTAGCAAAACTCATTAATGACTTGAATTAAGCTAATAAAATATTGTTAAGATTTATGGTTTCAGAGGAGCTTTAGACATGACATAGCAATGTTCAATAGGGTATTGTAAAGGCTTCAGAGGAAGCTGCAAAACTTCAAAAATGACATCTAAAAGGTTTAGAGGGAAGAAGAAGAATATTTAGAAGCTTCAAAGTAGAAGGAGGATGCTTTAGAGTTCATCCAAAAGGAAGAAGAAGTTCCAAAGGATACTTTAGAGGTTGGAAGTGGGATGAACTCAAAGTCAAGGAAGATTCAAAGGTGATGTTATGATTTCAGAGGACGCATTCAGAGTTCAGAGAGAGCTTCAAAGATTCATAGATTCAAACTATGCATTTTGGGTTTTCAGAAGAAGATTCAAAGTATGTTCAGAGCATACTCAAATGTTGAACGGAAGCTTCAGAAGTGACACAGATAAGTTTTGGAGCTTTAGAGTATTTTCAGAGTCACTTTGAATTGAGAACAGAAGCTTCAGAGGAGAAGAAATAGTCATTAAGGCTATCAGCACTCAAACGGAACTTCAGTGGTTCTGAAAGAGAGCTTTATAGGTTTTGAAAATATATCGATTGGTGGTGGTTGGGAACTTTAGACCTTCAATGGAACTTCAGAGGAGGAGTATTTACTTTAGAGGCTTTGAAGTTACGTCCAGAAATAATGACTGATGAGAACCTGACCTGCAGAGTCTCTGAAGCATTCTTAGAAGGTAGATTGCATTGAGTGTTTAAAACGCAATCTTAAATGGTCAAAAAGTTGCAATGGTTAGAATAGTTTTGGAACTTATAAATAGAAGCTCTAATAAAGAAGTAGAAGGCTCTTGAGTGTGTCTAACAAGATTCAAACTTAAGAACTCAATATTCTAGAAAATGCAGTTGCTCCAACAAGCTTCAACAAACAAAGGACCACAGAGCTACATGATGAGAATGCAAAATATCATATTTTATTTTCTTAATACTTAATCTTTTACACTTGTTTCATTCTTAAATATACTCATAATTCTTATATTTTGATTTAGAAGACAATTAGAGTGGTTAAGTGCTAAAAGAAGTCAATTGAGGAATTTTGGACAACTTCAGATGATGACTTGACTTCTATTTTGGTCGGTTCGAAGATCTCGCAGTGTGACAAGCATGAATTTTTCATGGAGATTTGTATGACATGCTGAGAAGAAGCCAAAATCATCACCAGAGGCAGCAGACCAACACTCTTGGCGTAAATCCACTTCACATCAGCCCACCAGAGACAGCAAGGCGGTGCCGGCGGTGCCCAACTCCATTTCTAACTTTTTGAAACTTATAAAAATTGCAAATTTTATGTATTTTGACTCTATATAAATAACAGTTTCTCAGGGTTTGGGGGGTTCTTTTGCTAGGGTTTTGAGGAGAACTTCATTGCGGCTTTCGACAGAGAAATTTTTCTCTTCTCTTTTTTATTTTATTTTCTGTGTGATTTCATGGCCCTGCATCGCTAAACTTTTATTATTGGTTTAAGGAGATAAAAGCCTTAGAATCAATATACTATGAGATCTAATTTGATTTAATTGTTCAATTTATACTTTGAGTATTGAATGTTTTTCTTTGTTCATGATTATGATTGTTATACTTAATTGCTAGAAGATCTACCAATTTATTACTCATTATAATCTATTGCTAGATTAGATATCAAATTCATAATTATTTGATCCTTCTAATCTATGAAGCAACTAGGGTTTAATAATTTGTTGTCGTTGCAGTTATTAAATCTTAGGAAAAATATTTCACTAAATTAAATGCAACTGCTGGTCCTTGTATTGTTTAGCTTTACCAATCTCTACAAATCTTAAGGCTGCTATTAGATTAAACCTTTAGCGCTGGTATGGGGTTGTTTAGTGGTTAGGGTTAATTAGAATGTTATTTTCTAATTAACTATGTTGAAGGAGAGATAGGAAAGATAATTCCAATGGTGAATATTTAAAGTATAAAATGGATTTATAATTGTATCAATGATCAGTTATGAGATTCTGATAGTGGATGTTAACTTGAACCAAGGTTTTCTTCTTTGATAGATTTCTTTAATAAAACTTTCTTCATTATATTCAAAAACCCCCTTGTTGTTCACATGTCATAAAACTAAGCTAGATATTTTAAGCTAGATACTCCTCGTGGGATTGACCCTTATTAACACTACTATAGGTAATTTAATTAGAGTAAGGTTCTAAATTTGGTTGCCTACGATAGCATACCAAATTTTTGGCGCCATTGTCGGGGATGCGTTCTAGTTGATTTTTGTGCTTTTATGATTTTTTCTATTTTTTCTTGTTTTTATTTCTTTTTAGGGTCTATTCAATTTTTCTTGATTGTTTATGACTGCACCTCAATCTTCTAATCGAGAAAATTTGCAATATGAACCATAAATTGAAAGAACTTTGCATAGGTTAAGAAGTGAAGCTTAAAGAAATTCAGAAAAGGAAGAACTCATGGATGGAACTCGAACTTTGAAAGAGCTTGCCACACCTGATTTAGATCAATAACCCTTACACATAACTTTTCCTACTTTAGATGCTACTGTTAATTTTGAGTTAAAATCTGGACTAATTCATCTCTTGCCCACTTTTCATGATCTTGCAGGTGAAGATACTCACAAGCATCTAAAGGAGTTTCACGTGGTGTGCACAAGTATGAAATCAATAAGGGTGACTGAAGAGCAGATAAAACTGAGAGCCTTTCCATCCTCTTTGAAGAATTTGACTAAGGATTGACTTTACTATCTACCATCTGGGAGCATCACAACATGGAATGATATGAAGAGGTTATTTTTAGAGAAATATTTTCTAGCTTCAAGGGCAACTAACATTAGGAAGGAAATTTGTGGTGTGAGACATTATAGTGGATAACCCTATATGAATATTGGAAGCGTTTCAAGAAATTGTGTGCATGTTATCCCCATCATCAGATTAGTGAGTAGCTACTCATCCAGTATTTTTATGAGGGTCTTCTACCCACTGAAAGGAGCATGATTGATTCTGCTAGCGGAGGAGCTTTGGTAGATAAAACTCCTGAAGCTGCAAGGAACTTGATTGCAAAAATGGTAGCCAACTCATAACAATTTGGTAGTAGGCTTGATTCTCTATCCATGCCTGTCAATGAGGTAAGTGTATCTTTCCTTGAACAACAAATTGCAGGTTTAACTTCTCTTATTCATCAATTGGTTGTAGGAAATATGCAGACAGCAAAAGCTTGTGGAATTTGTTCAATAGCAGGACATCCAACTGATGCATGCCCAACTCTTTAAGAGGAACCTATTGAGCAGGTGAACGTAATGGGTGTTTTCTCTGGACAACCATAAAGGAAGCATGGAAGCATGATCCCTGTTCAAACACACACAAGCCAGGATAGAGGGATCATCCCAATTTTAGCTATGGGAACCCACAAGTAAATCAACCTCTTATTCAAAATCATCCAAATTTTCAGCAGTATCAGCAGCCATACTCAATTAGACAACCACAGGGACAAACTTCTAACTCTGGCATGTCTTTAGAAGATATTGTTAAGTCTCTTACCACTAACACTTTGCAATTTCAACAGGAGACAAGGACTAACATTCAGAATTTGGAGAATCAGGTAAATCAGATAGCTACCACAATCAATCGGCTGAAGACATAAAATTTAGGAAAATCATCTTCTCAAACAGTTGTGAACCCAAGAGAGAATGTGAGTGCAATTGTTTTTAGGAGTGGTAAAGAGATTGACATTCTAGCAAAAGCAACTCCTATACCAACAGAGCAAGAAAAAGGGAAAAGCATTGTAGCGGACAAGGACCTTCCTAAGGACAATGAAGTAGCCAAACAAAAGTTTCTATCTCTTTCTGAATATAAGTCAGTACCACCTTTTCCTGAGGCTTTAGTAGAATCTCACAAAATAAAGAACTATAAAGATTGCTATGAGACTTTTCGTAAATGTGAGGTAAATATTCCACTTTTTGATGTTATTAAACAATTACCTCATTATGCTAAATTCCTAAAAGAAATATGTACAATAAAGAGAAAATAGAAACTTTAGAGATATGAGAGGGTGAGAGTATGGGAGAATGTTTCTACAATCATTCAATGAAAACTCCCTGCAAAGTGCAAAGATCCAGGTATGTTCGCTGTCCCTTGCATGATAGGTAAACTTGAGAAGGCCATGATAGATTTAAGAGCTTCCATCAATATTATACTATATTCTTTGTATGCTTCTTTGAAACTTGGACCTTTGAATAAGACTGGTGTTGTGATTCAATTAGTTGATATATCAATGCATATCCGAAAGGGGTAGTTGAGGTTGTTCTTATGTAAGTTAATAATTTAATCTTCCCTACTGATTTTTATGTGCTAGATATAGAGAATGACAATCACACTACTCCCATTCTATCAATAAGACCCTTCCTAAAGACATCCAAGACTAAGATAGACGTTCATAGTGGCACACTTACCATGAAATTTGATGGTGAAATTGTTAAATTTAACATTTATGATGCCATGAAATATCCTGATGATGATGATCCTGTTCACTCCATTGATGTGATTGATTCTTGTGTACGAGAAGTTTTTGAACTTGATGGAAAAGATGAATTGAAAGTTGTCATTAGTAAACATCTTGAGAAAGAGAATAAGGTGTTACCTTTGAGTACTAATTTGTAGGAAACTGTTGCAACATTGGATGACTTTCCAAAGTTATTAGAATCAGGTAATGGTTCTTACATTGAGTTACTAGTTTCTAACAAGAGCCTTTTACCATCTATTTTGCAGGCATCTACTCTGGATTTAAAGCGTCTTCCTAGTCACCTCAAGTATGTATTCTTTGAAGATGAAAAAACCTTGCCTGTGATCATCTTCAGTAAACTTAGTGCATTACAAGAAAAAAGACTTGTGAGGGTTCTGAAGAAGCATAAGAGGACTATCAGTTGGATAATGAAAGATACTAAAGGAATTGACACATCTACATGTATGCTTCACTATTTTCAGTTTGCAATTACTCCAGATTGAAGAAAGATGCAGTGAGTCGAGCCAATGACTATAAACAAAAGCGCTGCTTGGGAGGCAAACAAAGAGGAGTTTGTGTTTCTTTTTCTTATTTTCTTCTTATTTCTGCATTTATATTATGGTTATTTTTGCATCTTCTTTGCATTTGACCTTACATTGGGGACAATATAAGTTTTAAGTGTGGGAAAGGGAATTTAGGTTTAGGTATATTTTTGTGTTTTTATGTTTGTGTTTGCTTTTGTAAAAAAAAAAATTGAGAGAGAGTCAGTTTTAACCTTTGTTTTGGTGGTTTCTGATGATTTGAGGTTGAGAATGTCATGAATAAGATTCAACTAAGTTTGAAAAATTCATAACATGATTGAATAAGTAATCTTCCAATTTGCAATTGTTTGGTTTAGTTATTTTCTTTGAGAATGGTGATGACTAAATTTCATAAACAAAAACTAATGAGATTTTAAGCCTTTAGACTTACACATTTATATTAGTTTCATTCTTTTTCTTCATGAGAGATATTCTTCCATGGATTTATTTCTCTAGAACTTGCCTTAATTCTCTTTGAGATCACATTGATACATAAATGGATAAACATGATTAAGGCCTTCTTCGTTATGAACTACATGAGCCAAATAGCCTACCTTGTGATTAATTTTCCCTCTTGTTAAGCCCCTTTGAGCTTTATAGACTTTTATTGTGAACCTATGTTACAAGCTTAAAACCCAGAAAAGTAATGTCTTTACCTAAGCCATAGAGCTAGTGGAGCATGGGTCATCATTGTGCTATGTATGGGTGTATAAGAAATAAATTGTGGGGGTGTCAAAATTTTTGGAATGGCTATGATTGGTTAAATAAAACATGTTGTTGTTTTTTAAAAAAATGTCAAAGTGAAAGAAAAAGAGAAAATAAAAGAAAAAGAAAATATCAAAATTCTAAGGGAAGGGGTCTATTTATAAATCATGTATTCAAAGGTAAAAGATGCTGGATGAAACAAGTGGCTTTACATGTCTTATATATTTGATCTTGAGTTGATTTATTTGTGCTTCACTAGTTTCAATGGCTTTTAAGCTACATCTTGAAATATTTCTCACCTTTGCCCTAAACTCCATTACAATCCATGAAAAGTCTTTATGATTCATTATATGCATGTGATCCAAGTGATGGAGAATGAGAAGATATGCAAGCTTATGGTAGATCATTTTCATTAGAATGAATTTAAGTGGAACATATACCCTTCAAACACAAGAGAGTAGAGTGTTTATTTCTGTGAGGGTTCTACTTGTTTAGTTTAATCCATCTTCAAGAGAATACTTACTAAATGATTGTAGGTTGTGTAAGAATGATTTGTTCATGATATATTATGAGTTTTGAAGAGTTTTGGCTATTCTTTGTTTATGATAATTGCAACCTTGATAATCTTTTGGGGGAGAGTGAATTTAAGTTTTGCTCGAGGATGAGCAAAAGTTAAGTGTGGGGGAATTTGATGAGAATGCAAAATATTATATTTTATTCTCTTAATACTTAATCTTTTACATCTATTTGATTCATTAATATACTCATTATTCTTATACTTTGATTTAGGAGACAATTGGAGTGGTTAAGTGCAAAAAGAAGTTAAGTGAGGAATTTTTGACAACTTCAGATGATGGCTCGAATTTCATTTTGGTTGGTTCGAAGATCTCATGGTGCGACAAGCATAAATTTTTCATGGAGATCTGTGGTGGTAGAGGAGAGATTGGGCCTCGTAGCCCACCACTGATCTCCCCAGGGTGGCGGGGGTGGAGCCCCTACAGTACGGATCGTACGCCATATGACATGCTGAGGAGAAGCCATCGGAGGTAGTAGACTGGCATCGCCGGCACCAATCTACTTCACACCACCCCACTAAAGATAGCAAGGTGGCACCGACAGCACCTGACTCCGTTCCCAACTTTTCAAAACTTACAAAAATTGCAGATTTTGTGTATTTTGACTTTGTATAAATAGTAGTTTCTCAGGGTTTTAGGGGGGGTTCTTTTGCTAGGGTTTTGAGGAAGACTTTATGGCGGCTTTCGAAGGAGAAATTTTTCTCTTTGCTCTTTTATTTTATTTTCTTTGTAATTTCATGTTCCTACATTGCTAAACTTTTAATCTTGCTTTAAGGAAACAGAAGTTTCAGAATCAATATACTGTGAGATCTAATTTGATTTAATTGTTCAATTTTGAGTATTGAATATTCTTCTTTGTTCATGATTATATTGTTATGCTTAATTGCTAGGAGATCTACTAGTTTATTATTCATTACAATCTATTGCTAGATTAAATATCAAATTTGTAATTGTTTGATCTCTCTAATCTGCGAAGTAACTAGGGTTTAATAATTTGCTACTGTTGTAGTTATTAAATCTTAGGAAGAATATTTGACTAAATTAAATACAATCACTTGTGCTTGTATTGTTTAGCTTTTCCAATCTCTACATATCTTAAGGTTGCTATTAGATTAAACCTTTAGCGTTGGTCGAGGGTTGTTTAGTGATTAGGGTTAATTAGAATGGTGTTTTCTAATTAACTATATTGAAGGAGAGATAAAAAAAATAATTCCAATGGTGAATATTTAAAGTATGAATTAATTTATAATTGTATCAATGATCAGTTATGAGATTCTGATGGTGGGTGTTGACTTGAACCAAGGTTTTCTTCTCTGTTAGATTTCTTTTATAACACTTTCTTCATTATATTAGAAACCCCCCTTTCTTGTTCACTTTACATGAAATTAAGCTAAATACTCCTCGTGGGATGGACCCTTATTCACAATACTACAAATAATTTAATTGGAGTAAGGTTCTAAATTTGGTTGTCTACGACAACACACCACTACATCATTTACATTTTAGAGGAGAATGAAAGTACTTTAATGTGGTTTAATGTTTATCTTTATTAGAGCTTAAACTATGTAAACCTTAGGCTTAGTTAGAAGTAGTCTTTGTACATGTTATATTTGTAAGGGGGAGTTATTGGTAAGCTCTTAAAACTAGGTTGTATGATTTGTTGGTTAGCTCAAGGAAAACCATCAGTGTATGAGTTTTTGGTGGTTCAGTAAAACCAAATTGTATGAAGTTCTTAGTTAGCTTGTAAAACCAAGGTAGGTGTGATTCCACATGGTATAGTGAAACCTAAGGTTGGAGAAACCTTGGAGAGTGGAGTAGGTACCAAGAGGCCTGAACCATTATAATCTTTGTGTTCTTATTGTCTATGTGCTTGTGTGCTTCCACTGCATTCTTATTTTTTGCACTTGCATATTCTATCTGATTTCGTCATTGAACTTGGATTCCTATTTTGCCATACACCCTACATTTTGGGGTTAACAAGTGGTATCAAAGCAATGATGTTTTGAAGTCCCTTTGAGCACAGTTCTTCCTAACGGCTACTTCTTCTACTCTGAAGCTTTTGTTCTTCGTTTAAAGTGACTTTGAAGATACTCTATAGCTTTGAAGTTATTTATGTCACTTCTGAAGCTTCCGTTCAACATCTGAGCATGCTTTGAACATACTCTGAAGCTTCTTCTAAAAGCTTGGAACACACAATTTGAATCTGAGAGCCACTGAAGCTCTCTCTGAACTCTAAATGCATCCTCTAAAATTATATCATCACCTTTAAAGCTTCCTTAACTTTGACCATGTTCCACTTTTGACCTCTGAAGCATTCTCTGGAACTTCTTCTTCCTTCTGGATGAACTCTGAAGCTTCCTCCTATTCTAAAGCTTCTGAACATTCTTCTTCTTCCCTCTAAAGCTTCTAAATGTTGTTTTCAAAGTTCTGAAGCTTCCTTTGAAGCCTTCAAATACCCTATTGAACATTGCTGCAACATGTTTGAAGCTCCTCTAAAACCAAAAATCTCATCAATATTTCATTAGCTTAATTCAAGTGATTAACAAGTATTGTTAATCATCAAAACCAGACTCTTAGACTCAACACTTTCTATCTACTTTATAGCCTGCAAAGTTTGCATCTAAGTAAGCTACTAATTCAAAGTTTGTACCTTTTGGATATCATAAACCAAGGTTTCATGTATCTAAAAGGCATTTAAAGGTTCTTTTAAATTCTATAAGATGTGATTCTTTAGGATATGACTGAAATCTAACACACATGCAAACAATAAACATGATATCAGGTCTGCTAGCTATTAAATTTACTAGAGATCCTATCATGCTTTTATAAAGTTTTTGACAGATAAATTTACCTTTTTCATCTTTGTCCATCTTGATTGATGTACTCATTAGGGTCCCCAAAGGCTTTCTATCTTCCAATTCAAACTTCTTTAGGAGTTCTTTGATGTATTTAGCTTGGTGGATGAATATCCCTTCTTTCATTTGCTTGATTTGCAATCTCAGAAAGAAGTTCAATTCTCCCAGAATGACTTTAGAAAACTCTTAACATAATTTTTCATTAGTAGCACCAAATACAATATCATCAACATATATCTGTAAAATTAAGATATCTTTCATAGCATACTTAATGAAGAGTGTGGTATCTACTTTACCCCTAATGAAACCTTTTTTCAATCAAGAACTTACTTAGCCTCTCATACCATGCTCTAGGAGCCTGTTTAAGACCATAGAGGGCTTTCTTGAGTTTAAAGATATGGTTTGAATTATGAGAATCTTCAAACTCAGGAGGGGTGTTACACATATACCTCTTCATTTATGAACCCATTTAAGAATGCACTTTTGACATTCATCTGATATAGCTTCAAATTCATAAAAGATGCAAAAGCTAACAGTATTCTAATGACTACTATCAGAGCAACAAGGACATATGACTCTTCAAAGTCAATTCTTTCTTCGTGACAATACTCCTTTGCTACAAATCTTACCTTATTTCTCACAATAATTCTAGATTTATCTAATTTGTTCCTAAAGATGTTAACACCAAAGGTTTCATTTTGATGATTAACAAAATATGTTAATGACTTGAATTAAGCTAATGGCATGTTGCTAAGATTTTTGGATTCAGAAGAGGCTTTAGACATGAAGCAACTATGTTCAGAGGATGTTATAAAGGATTCAGAGGAAGCTTTAGATGTTCAAAAATGGCATCTAGAGGCTTTGAAGGAAGAACTTTGAATTCATAGGAGAATAAGAAGCTTCAAAGGATGTTTCGAGTCACTTCAAATGTTCAAAAGAAGGAAGAACATTCAGAAGAAGGAGAAGTTTCAGAGAGCAACTTCAGAGTTTCTTTAGAAGAGAAGGTGAAAGCTTTAGAGGTCCTTTAGAGTTGCTTTAGAGGAGAAGAAGTGCTTATGAGTTAAGAAGGATTAATATGGACTTAGTTCAGAAACTTCAAAAGTGCTTTAGAGTTGCTTCAGATGTTGGATAGAAGCTTCAGAGGCCAAAATATAGTTGTTGGGAAGAACAATGCTTAATGGGCACTTCAGAGGATCTAAAAGAGGACTTTAGATGTCCTGGAAATGTATCCATTGCTAGTGGTTGGGATCATTAGACCTTCAGAGAAACTTCAGAGGAGGAGGATTTAATTTAAAGGTTCTGAAGCTATGCATGCTCATAATGACTGATGAGAACCAGACCTTTAGAGGTTCTTAAGTTTAATTTCAGAGACTCTGAAGCATGCTTACAAGGCAGTTTGCATTGAATGTTAAAAATGCAAACTTAAACGGTCTAAAAACCACCAAAAATGGTTGCAACAACTAGAATAGTTTTAGAACTTATAAATAAGAGTTCTAATGAAGAAATAAAAGACTCTTGAGTAGATTAAACATGAACTAATCTTAATAACTCAAGATTCTAGAAAAGTGCAATCGCTCCAAGGTACTTCAATGTTTCAGAGAGTTCAGAGTTACATCTATACCATTTCAGAGGAAAACAAAAGCACTATAAGGTTTGAATTTTTATCATTTGTATTAAGCTTAAATCTATGTACACTTAGTTTTAGTCAGAGGTAGTTTATTGTATACTTATGTTTATTGTGTTGAGTTACTAGAAAGCTTTAAAAACTAGGGGGAGTTGCTGGTTAGCTCTAGGAACCAATTATATAAGTTTATTGGTGAGCTCAGAGGAAAACCAACATTGTAAGAATTGTTGTTGAGCTCAGGAAAATCAGTTAGTGTTGAGTTCTTGATTAGCTCAATAAAACCAAGGGAGGTGTGATTCCACACATTGGTAGTGGAACCCAAGGTTAGGGAAACCTTCACGAGTAGAGTAGGTGCCAAGAGAGCCCAAACCACTATAATCCTTGTATTATTATCGTCTGTGTGCTTATGTGTTTCCACTGTATTTTATTATTTGCACTTACACATCCTATTTGTTTTCCCTATATCTCTTGGATTCTTTGCTTTGCCATACACCTTGCATAGCATAGCAGAGTTGGACTTAACAAAAGACCCATTTAGTTCCTATGATAGATTAATGAGATGGTCTTGAAGTATCCATACATTATTTCTTTTAAATTGGTCCAACTCTTTTTGCATAGCTTTAAGCAAGTTTTCATCTTCTAAGGCTTGCTCTATGCATGTTAGCTCTAGTTGAGAAATAAAGGCAAAATTACCACATACTTTGTGAGGATCTAGTTTTAACTTTGTCACATATGTAATCAATTATTTGGTTTTTAGGATAAGCATGCATGAATCTTCAATCTTTAGGAAGAGAATTATTACCTTCATCATATACCTCATTCATGGATGATTCAAATCGCTTTTCTACTTCATCCAGCTGTCTCTGATTGTGGAGTTTATTTTTCTTTATCTTGTAGTCTCATCTTCTTTAGATATGTTATGAGTTCACCTGTCTCATCATCAAAATCACTAACTCTTCTTGAAGGGTTTGATCAAATTTTACATAGATAGACTCCTCAACAAACCTACTTCTCAAGTTGTCAAGCCTAAAGAAGGCCATGCCAAGGCAAGATCCACAAGAACAGATAGGCCATCCACTATGGGTCCTAGTAGTGAGGCAATTCCTCCTATGCAGCCTCAAACAATGACATCGGAATTTGGTGTTATAATGATAATAATAGTAGGTATTGCAGAGACTTTACAAGAATTGATCCAAACTCAAAGGAAGTCTGTAGAGGAGCCTCAATAGATTGCCATGTGTAAGGCCAGCAATTATAGAACTGGATATATGGCAAACATTTCAAAGGCAACCAGAGATAAGTTTAAACATGAAAGCTTTCAAAAATATGAAACCTCTGATTTTCAAGGGATAGTGGGACTATTGTGTGGTAAATGAATGACTCTCTAGTATGGAAAAGGCGTTTACATATATGGATTGTCTTGAAGAACATAAAGTATTATATGGGGTCTATTAGTTGGAAGGTGAGGAGGAATAGTGGTGGCATACTAAGAAATTGACTATTCCTAGCAATGTAGCAGGAATGACATGGACTGAATTTAAACAGAGAGTGGATATGTGTCGACCAATGAGAAGGCTTGACATTGTTGCAAGGTAAGAAAACTATTGAAGAGTATGATGGACAATTTAGGTCTTTGGCACGATTTGTGCCATGGGCCCAATTGGATGCACTAGAGACAACCCAAAAATTTCAAGGAGGGCTGAGATTGGATATCGAAGAGAAGTTAGCCCCACTTATGTTACTTAGATATGAAGATATTCTTGAGCATGCTCATTTAGTGGAAAGGGAGGAAGAGGAGCAGACCAAATTTAGAGAAAGAAGATGTATGAGAGAAAATGAGCAGAGGTGCTAGAAAAGGCCAAGAACTGGAATAGAGCAAAGTGGTACTGTAACATTTGAAAAAATATGCAATTACTATAAGAAATCATGAGATTTGAAATTTGACTGTTCATATTGTTAAAAAAATTAGGAGGAAGGCCAACTGAATCAACTCCAGAATAGATGAAAGAAATCAGTTAAGGGTCGAGTCAGCCTCGAGATTCGGGATAGCGAAGACCATTCACTTGTTTTCTATGTGGCAAGATTGATTATATTTAGTGGAATTGCCCTAACCAAGGGCGAAATGATAGTGTAACTTCCAAAGTGCCGCTGTAGCCTGAGTGTGGAGGGGGCCAGATGAGAGGCAAAGGTCGAGGACCTAATGTAGCTCTTGGATGTCAGAATGAACAAAATAGACCTCCAATGATGGCAGTAGTACAAGTGACCAATGTTTTGGAAGCTCAAGCCATGGATCACGTAGTCCTTGGCAATCTTTGGGTTTGTGATTGTAGCATATGTCTTATTTGATTCTAGTGTCTCTCAGTCTTTTGTCTCCATTGCATTTGTAAATAGAGCTAGCTTGTTTAAATACCCCATGCATCATGTGATAAAGGTGTCTACTCCATTAAAAGCAGTTAGTATAGTGACAAAAGTATATTATGAGATACATATAGTGATTGAGAGCAAATTGTTTTAGGCTGACTTAATTGTTTTGAATATGGAAGGTTTAGATATTATACTAGGTATGGATTGGCTAGACAAGTATGAGGTAAAAATTGAATGCAAAAATAAGTAGGTAATCTTAAATACCCCTGATGTAATGAGGATGTGAAGCATACTTGGTATCAACTTGTGTTAACTATGAAGGCTCTCAGTCTAATGCAATGAGGATGTGAAGCATACTTGGTATCAGCTATCGACACCCATTCGGAGCATCGATCGTTAGAAAATATACCTATAGTGCAGGAGTTTCCAAACTTGTTTCCTAGTGAATTGTCTGGATTACCTTTTGAGTGGGAAGTAGAGTTTTGTATCAACCTCCAACTCGGGGCAGAGCTAATATTTAAGTCCCCATACCGAATGACACCAGTTGAATTGGTAGAGTTGAAGGTGCAGTTATAGAACTTAATGGACAAAGGATTCATCTATCCCAGTGTGTTACCATGGGGCTCATCAGTTTTGTTTGTTAAGAAGAAGCATGGAAGTCTACAATTATGCATCGATTATCAGGAATTGAGTAAAGTCACCATCAAGAATAAATATCCATTGCCTAGGATCAATTATCTATTAGATCAGTTTCAAGGAGCTACAGTATTCTCTAAAATAGATTTGCAATCTGGGTATCATCAATTGAGGGTTAAATTAGTAGATGTTCATAAGACTGTATTCAAAACTCAATATGGGCATTACGAATTTTTGGTAATGCCATTTAGATTAATGAATTGTCCTGCAGTTTTCATTGATCTAATGAATAGGGTGTTTAAACCCTATGTAGATCATTTTGTGATTGCCTTCATTGATGACATTTTGTTTTATTCAAAAGACAAAGAGGAGCATGAAATACATTTGAGAATGGCTTTACATAAACTAAGAGAAGAAAAACTTTATGCAACACTAAAGAAATGTGAGTTATAGATGAATAGTGTAGCCTTTCTAAGCCATACCATCTCAAGAGATGGTATATCTATGACCCTCATAAAATAAAGGTCTTAGTAAATTGGCCGAGACTGAGTATAGTGACTGAGGTGCGACGCTCTTGGGATTATTTGGGTATTATCGAAGGTTTGTTGAAGAATTCTCTACTATTGTTATGCCATTGACCTAGTTGACTCGAAAAGGAGTCACATTTGAATGGAATGATCAGTGTGAGGCTGCTTTTCAGAAATTAAAGAGAAGATTGGTAGAGGCACCAATTCTTGCAATTCCATCAAGACAAGGTGGATTTATGATATATAGCGATTCATCAAAGAAAGGATTAGGTTGTATTTTAATGCAAAATGGCAACGTGATAGCTTATGCATTACGCCAGTTATGACCTCATGAGCGTAACTATCTGACCCATGATTTGAAGTTAGCAACACTAGTATTTGCTTTAAAAATATGGAGACACTATCTTTATGAAGAAAAATGTGATGTGTACACTGATCACACAGCCTAAAAAAATCTTTACTCAGAAAGAATTGAACATAGGGCAGCAACGGTGCTCGAATTACTTGAGGACTATAATCTGAATATTCATTATCATCCTAGAAATACAAATGTGGTAGCCGATGCTACGAGCAGAAAATATGGGAGTAGTTTAGCTGGCATGCTTACACAGAAGACAATAATTGTTGGAGGAAATGAGAAAATTAGATTTGCAGGTTAGAATGAAGGGAATAGTTGCTCAAATGTGTCAATTAAGTATTTGGCCTACCTTAATAGATGAGATCTAATTAGTGCAAGAAGGGTCATTAGAAGAAGAATTTCAGAAATTGAAGTTGCAAGTACAACAAAATGAGCTACCAGACATCTTCATGGGCGCAAACCATCTTATGAGATATAGGAATCGATTGGTGCTTCCTAAGGGATCTGTTGTAATACAGAAAGTGCTAGATGAAGCACATTATTCCCCATATACCATCTAGCTTGGTGGAAATAAAATGTATCATGATTTGAAGTCTCAATACTGGTGGAAGGGTATGAAGAACGACATCGCCAGATGTGCAACTAAATGTCTAGTATGCCAGAGAGTGAAGAACACCAAAGACTAGACAAATTATTGCAGTCTATTGAAATTCCTGAATGAAAATGGATTGAAATAACACTGGATTTTGTCACCCGGTTACCAAAGACAACTGGAGGATTTGATAGTATGTGGATAGACTAAGGATAGGCTAACTAAATCCTCCCATTTTATACCAATCAAGACTATATTTACTGCTGAAAAATATGTATGGATCTATCAAAAAGACATTGTGCAGTTACATGGTGTGATTAAAGTGATCATTTCAGACAGAGGTTCAGTGTTCACTTCTAAATTCTGGAAAGCGTTGCATAAGTCTATGGGAACATGGCTAGACTTTGATAGTATTTATCACCCCTGAACAAATGGGCAGATAGAGTGAGTAAACTAGTAATTAGAGGACATTCTTAGAGCATGTGTCCTTGAATGGGGTAAACCATGGAACTAGTATTTAACACTAATTGAATTTGCTTACAATAACAGTTATCACTCTAGCATCCAGATAGCTCCTTTTGAGGTATTATATGGGCGCAAATGTAGGTCACCCATGTAGTGGAATGAAATTGGTGAGGCAACCCTAGTAGGACCATAGATGATTGCAGATATAGTTGAGAAAGTGACTAAGATTAAGGAAAAGAATCATATTGCTTAGTCATGCCAAAAGAGTTATGCAGATGGGAGGGATAAGGTTTTCCTGAAAGTATCTCCCATGAAGGTTATAGTATGATTTGGCACCAAAGGAAAGTCAAGCTCGGGATATATAAGTCCTTATGAGATTTTGGAACGGATCGATAGGTAGCCTATCAGATAGCATTACCACCACTGTTTAGTGGAATTCATGATGTCTTCTATATGTCTTCATTGAGGAAATACGAACCGAATCAGTCTCACATATTGGCACTAGAAGAAATCCAAATTAAAGAGAACCTATAATATGTGGAGTAGCCAATTCAAATATTAGATGATAAGGAGAAACACTTGAGGAATAAGACTATTTGTTTAGTTAAAGTACAGTGGGAACGTCATTTAGAAGATGAGGCAACCTGGGAACTAAAAGAAGCAATAAGAACGCAATACCCCTACTTGTTTGTTTAAGTTTCAAGGTCAAAACTTTTCATAATAGGTGTGGAATGTGAGCTAAAAAATTTCATAGCAAGCAAACTTGTATTGCAACTAGTAGATTTACCTTGCAACCTAACTTGGATGGTGTGTGTGTGTGTGTGACATGGTGAGCAAAAATGGAAAATTTGGGTTGAACATGGGTGATGAAAAGCAGCATTTTAGAGTTATTGGTGCACAAACTTCAATGCACTAATAGAGTACTGTGGGAAGGGAGCTTATAAGGCTCCACCTCTCCCATGCCTTTAGAAAAACCCTCATTTCCAACCCTTAAAGTTGCTCCCAAGCTCCAAAATTCAATGGAAATTGTAGGAAACAATGTGGAATCGCTAGTAGACTGAATATGCGATATACTACAACACTCCAGCTTGAAGAAAATGGATTATGGACTGAGTTAGAGCAGTAAACAACTGCTAGAAAAATTGGGTTTTAGTGATCCAACCCCGTTTGGTAAAAATCATGTGAAGAAAATTGCAGATAAGTTGTTTTTGTTAACAGTTGATGTGTTGTACTAAGTAAATCCATTAAATTTCATCGCATAATTTAAGTTCTGCATTGCTGGAGGTTGGGAATGGAAGAAACTATGAACTTAAGGATGTAATGAAGGTGTTGATTGCCGATTTGGATGTGGAATCATTAGAAATAATTAGCTTTGTAACTTGGACTGGAAATTCTAATTGTTATATAGTTGTAAACCTGAATTTGATAAACTGCCTACAAGGTGTTTGATGAAAGGGTAGCTAGAATCATGAGATCTAAATAGTATGTATTATTAAGTCCTTAATGACCAGTTAATTAAGATTTGAAGATAGGATTTGATCAAGTGATTGGATAAGTATTAAAGGGGTAGTGCCATGAGTTGGAAATGTAAATAGCATTGGTTATGTTGAATGAACTGTAATTGCATTTGAATAATAAGAGCTTATGCAATTTGAATGTAGGAGTTTTAAACTAGAGATTGATTTTGAAAATACAAAGCTTAGGGCTTAAGTGAAGTTCTTGATAATAAGGTAAGTAGGTTACTCTTCCTATGTAGTTAAATTGAAATGTATGATTATGCATTATGAATATTGTGAGTTGATTTTGAGTAGAGTTATGCTTTGACTATGTTTAAACTATGTGAATTGTGTAGATGAAAGTTAGAAATCAAAGAAATAATGTATTGAAGTAGGAAAAAAATAAATATATATATATATATATGTACATACCTGGTAGCTCTGTCGAGGTACATTCAATAAG